>BQNB010029222.1:0-55935 GCA_026074375.1 Tanacetum coccineum | reverse complement strand
TGCCACTTTTGGATGCTATGCTTTCCCAAGCTCAAGAAGGTGAAGGAGCGGGGGCTGATGTATAAGTTATCCCACCACCTATTCCTGAAACTATTCCTGAGACTAGGCATGAATCTGACCATTCTCAAGACCATTTGACCACACCCCCAAGACAATAAGCTATTCCCCCTGTTGCTCCTGTTTTTGAGCATGGTCAAAGGACTGACCCAAATATAGCTTCCTCCTCACGAATTCATAAGACTGAAGATGACTCTTTGGGAGGCTCTTTTCATGTATCTCTACCAAGGATCACTTAAGCTTCTCCTATAGGTTATGCTTCAGGAGGTGCAGAGGACCATATTACACTATCTGCTTTGTCCTCTGCAGTTTCTACTCTTGTGAAGAAGGTACATTCTTTGGAATCTGAGCTCAAGGCACACAGGAAGCTATTTAAGGATGTGGTACCAAAATTGGTCAAGAAAGTCAAAGCATTGGAGGTCAAACTCAAGACCAAGAAAAGGAAAGTGGGGTTGAGTGATTCTGACAAAGACGAAGGAGGAGAGCAAGCTATGGACTTGGATGCTCTAATTGCATTGGCTAATATAGATGTGACTGTTGATTCCACTAAATCTCCTGGTGGTCCTTCGAGTAATCCTGCTGCTTGTTCCTATGATCCTACTAGTGATGATCCGACTAGTGATGATCCTACTAGTGTTGTTCCTACTACTACTATTCCTACTGATGTTCTGTATGGCATTGATCCTACTGGTCCTTCAACCATTTCTCCTGGTAGCACAACTGTTCCTACCAGTAGTTCGATTCCTGCTGATGAATCAATTCCTGCTAGGAGTGGTACTACAACTGCTACTCCTTCAGATGACAGAAAGGGAAAAGGTGTTGCTGTTGAAGAACCTACTCCAACTCACGATAAGACTTTCAGGCAATTGGAAGAAGAAAGACTAGGTTGGGAGGCTGCTCAGAGATTACAAGCTCAAGAACTAGCAGATTTGGAAAAGCACAGAGCTGAATCTCTTATGCAGGATGCTAATTTAGCTAGGCAGATGGCTCAAGACTTTGAGATGACTGAAGACCAAAGAAAGAGACAACAAGAGGTTCTTACATCTGCTGCAAACTACTCAGATGCTGCTTGGGACATAATTTTGGCTCGTCTTCAAGCAAATCCAGACTTAGCTTCTACAATTTTCGAGGTAGATTTTACTGATGATGATTTTGCAGCCAAGATGGTTGCTTTGGTCACTTCTCGAAGAAAAGAACTTGCTGAGGCAATATATGAGAACTTATGTGAAGAATCAAGGCCCTGATGTATACTCTACTGGTTAGACTATGGCTCAAGTTCGAAAACTCTCTCCTGACCAGCTTCAAGAAGAGTTTGATAAGATTCAACGAGCTGTTGCATTCACACGGGGTCTGAAAAGAGATGGTAGTCCAATGCCTAACGCCTCTTCAAAGAAACTCAAGACTGGTAATGTTGAAGTCGACGTTGAAGCTCCTTCTCACGGTGTTCCACAGGAAGTAGAAGTTGAAGCTCCTTCTCAAGATGTTTCACGAGAGAAAGTTGATGCTCCTTCTAATTCTCAAAATATTCCAGAAGCTTAAGTTGAAGTTCCTTCTCAGGAAGCTACAGTAGAGGATGTTGAAGTTCCTTCTCACATTGGTTCTAAATCACAACACACTGCCCCCTCACTCAAGAAGGTTGGTACCAAGAAGAAGCGAATAGGCAGAAAAGGTGTTCATACTTCTCAATCTACCATTCCAATTGAAGAAGGAGATCCTGGCACTGAACACAAATTGTGCATTAAGTATGCTTCTGATGAGGATTCTGCTTCTGATTGTGATACACCTGTTCATTTATATGCTGTTGTTGACTGGGATTTATTGCCTACAGGGTTAGGATCGATCAATGCCATCTACAGACTCGACAACTCTCGCAAGTACTTCACAAGCCTTAGGGAAATCCTTCAATTGGTCACTAGAGCAGACTTAATGATGATTTATGGTCGTGTGATGACGTTTTATCAAGATAAGAAAGCTTAGGGAGTTGGTCTTATTCTTTCGGGAGATCTTAAGATATTGATGGATTCACCTGAAGTGAATGATGGTAGTGAGTTTTGGAAGAATCAACACACCTGGAGTATTCAAAACTAGAAGCTATATTCTTTTCTGGTGTTCATGTGTTGGAGACAGTTAGTGGACTGGTTATACATATGTTTGTGGACAAGAAGTATCCCCTTTCTATCAACCTTATCGAAAGGATGCTCGATCATCAGCTGGATATTTGTCACGGAACAGTGGGTAATGAACTTACTACTGCGGTTCAGTTGATTGCCTTTCTCAAGAAACAAATTTCTGATTCCAAGCGTCCTAAGGTTCATGAATGGTATTGTTAAGTTTTTTTTATATATCATCAATCTTTTTGCTATTTAAAATATATTTTGGATATATAACATTTTTATGTAGAATCTTTATACTTATTAGCTTTTGCACAGTGTCACATACCTATTTTTTTAGTGCGCACCAAGTTTTGCTTATGGAAACAGTTTTTGGCATGCTGCTTGGTTTTATTGCAATGTATTTTGAACAAACAAAGCAATTTTCAGGGATTGGGTGTTGGCTAACCACCACACAAAAAATGGTGTTCAACTCACCATGTCTCACAGACAAGAAAAAGTTGATTCATCATGAGGGTACGGCTCTGGTGTGATTCTCAAATCTGTTGATAGCTGACAATTTACTAAAAAATGTAAGGTAATCAACTCACCTTGTTATCACAACAAAGAGTTGGCTAGTCCTGAGCAAACGGCTACAGGTAAAGACATATAAAATCTGTTTATGACTGTGATGATTTGCCAAAAATCATTAGGGTATTCTAATTCACCATTGATTCATGTTCTAAGAGTTGGACTGGTTACTAATTCACCAGGGTGATGTCATGATTCCACCAAAGAATTAGCTAGCCCAAGAGTGAGTAGCTACTTGGTAAAGGCTTATTAAATCTACTCTTGTAGCTGAGGGGGTTCCAAAGTCTGTTGCTGGTTCAAGTTTTCCTGCTGCTTCTTCAACGTTGCTGCCTTTTGATGTTCAAGTTCAACAAGACTATTGGTGTTCGGTTCCAACGCTATGAAGACCAATCTGTTTGACACAAGATCTGCTCAATGTTCAATGCTCATCATCATTAGTCTCTTGAAGGTGTTTATATGAAGAAATATAAATATGTGCAGAAGTTTAATGTGTTCAAGTCAAGACTCAAGCAGATTGGATGTTGCCGTAAAGTTCATATTTCAATCCTCACGGTTCAAGTTTGAAGATCTATCTAGAAACTGGAAATTAACATAGTCAAATTCCAGTTTAGGGGAGGATTGTTAGGAATATTTGTAATACTTAGTTTCTACTAGTGGGTATGTAGTTCCTACTGGTAGAGTAGTAGTTCCTACTAGCAGGCATATAGTTCCTGCTGGTAAGGTTATTATAATAGTTAGTACTGGTAGGCTAAGTTTAGTTCCTACTGGTAGAGTACTTAGTCCTGGTAGAGTCAAATAGTTATTCCAGGATAAGATTTTAGTTAGTTAGAGATGAGGATATGCATGAGCTAAATAAGGAAGATATTAATGCATATCAATCTCACGCGTTTTGAGTAAATGCTGATTAGGGTTTCTCCACTATAAAGAGAACCTACGGCTTAGGGAAATAGACACATCCAGAAAACACATTTCTCCTTGTTAATTAATAGAAATCCATAGAAGGATCTTTTAGTTTTATTAGTCCTGTTCTTCTTATTAGTTGTGTCTATATTCCGCATAGACATTAGCTTTCTTAAGCAAGAGTCTCTCTTCTGATTAGCTTGTGATTACATAGGTTAATCACCACCCTTAACAGGCAATAAAGATCTATCTAGAGTGGGATTCAACAAAGGATATTTATATAAACTTTTGCTTGTGCAGGTCATGGCTATTTCAGTTATCTCAGTTTCTTTGGATTCATCAGAGGATAGCATGGGGACACCTGCTGGACGAGTTATCTTGTTCGGTACTATCCCTACTACTATTACCGACACCACACCAGTGATTACTCCACCCACTACTCAGACTGACACCACAGTGATAGCCACAGAGATACGTATCATAGCACCTACTATACCACCATCCCTAGACTATACACCAGCGTCTCCTGATTACTCACCTACATCTGATACAGAGTTTGATCCATCTGAGGATCCATCATCAGACCATATACCACCATTACCAGCTATCTCACCATTTTTATCATTGGCTGATGACACCACAGACAGCGATATACCTGATATACCACCATCACTTACCCATGGTACACCATTCACTGAGACTACCCTTTCTACTCAGAGGTCACTTACAGCATCTGGTGCACTTCGACGTCGAGTCATGGTTCTTGCAAGAGGACAACCTATTCCCCATGGTTGACCGTACCGCTACCATCTTAATGGGCTGGTAAACATAATGACTACGAGGAAGAGGGTTGGACCGTTACCCACTCATCGTCTTGCTGTAAGTTATTCAGTTGATTATTCTTCTTTGAATCATTTTTCTTCGGATGATTCATCATCGGATTCATCATCGAGTTCATCGTCAGAGACTTCTTTGGATTCTCTTGCGGATGCTTTATCTGATTCTGCATCTAGTCGTTCATCTTCTGATCATTCATTTCCAGCATCACCATTGGGTATGATATCTAGTCATCGATTATGTTCTTTGGTCCCGAGTGTTCATCGTTCATCTACTATTTCCGAGAGACCATCTCATGATTCTTCTTTTGTGAGCCGTTCTCGCAAGAGGAGTAGATCGCCTGTTGCATCTGTAACGTTATCTTCACCTACCCTTGGGGCATTATCTTATGCACATCCAGATCTTTTACCATCACCTAAGAGGATTAGGAGTCCCGAGACAGCTACGGATTTAGAGGATTGTTTAGAGGACAGACTTGAGCCATATGTACCTAGAGAGGTTGGATTGGGAGTTGACTTCGAGGATGAGAGTTCTGAGCCGTCTAGGTCTAGAGGGGATGATTTAGTGATGGATGTTGATGTTGTGAGGAGCGACGGGATTGAGATTGACCCCAAGATTCAGGCAGAGATTGACGAGTGTTTCGCTTATGCTGATGCTCTTAGAGATAGAGGGATTGATGCTAGAGTTGTACTTGAGACTATTGATCGAGAGGAGAGTAAGACGGGTACAAAAGGCCCGATTGAGGTCAGAGTTGAGAGGGTTACACATCCTGTGATGCCAGAGGATACCCCTGATCCTGCTCAGGAGGGAGTAATAGAGGTTACGTATGAGACATTAGGAGATTTGGTTCAGAGGTTTCATGATCACACCGAGGCTATCCCAGTCCATTATATATAGGCCATTAAGGGAGTTCAGAGGGAGCATGGACGTAGGATTATTAGGGTTGAGTCGGCAGTCACTATTTTGACTGAGAGAGTTGCTGAGTTGGAGAGGGATAACAGGAGGCTTAGAGGCACCGCGAGTGTTGAGAGTCAGACAGTTGACCGACTCCAGCACGACATGGTACGTATGCAGAGAGAGCTGAGGTAGATACGACGGTTTCGATTTTATGACAGAGTGAGAGTTGGCAGATTTGAGGCATGTGCTAGGAAGCACATGGGCTACCGTCCTTAGATATGTTCATTAGTGTTGCAGTATTGACCAGTAGCGTTTAGTGATGACCGTAGTATTAGAAACTTGTATTTTCTGTATTTTGAAACCAATGTGATGTAATCACTAATGATCGATGATATGAAATTGATATTTATCTATGATATGATGCCATAATTTGATTTACTTATGCTTTTTGCATCATGCGTTATGGGGTTTCCATGAATATATTTTGGATCATGTATTTTCTATGTGAAGTAATCGCAAATTTTATTTAACCCCGTTAGTGATCTCGCATCACCTAGGAATCTCACCGAGTGTTACGTTGATATGTTGTAGGAAGATACCTAACACATGATCTGGAGCGTCCAGGACACGAGAGGCAGTCAATGAGCAAAACGATCGACGGATGGCAAAACCATTGAGAGTGTGCGACGCTGTCAGAAACCTTAGACCCCTTATGAGAGATGAGGTCGAACAAGAAGAAGTAGGAGGAAATGGAAATGGAGGAAATGGAAATGAAGGAAACGGAGATGGAGGAAATGGAAATGGAGGAAATGAAAATGGAGGAAATAAAAATTGAGGAAATGGAAATGGTAATGGGAACGGAGGAGAATATGGCTATAACTTCAGAGGATTTATGCCTACTAGAGAGTGCACATATCAAGACTTCCTAAAGTGCCAGCCACATAACTTTAATGGAACGGAAGGAGTTATCGGATTGACTCGTTGGTTCGAGAAGATGGAAACAGTTTTCCACATTAGCAACTGTCTAGAGAAGTACCAAGTGAAGTCTTGCTTCTGCTGCACGCTTTTGAATTAGTGCATTGACTTGGTGGAAAACTCCCACAATGAGATCGATTTGGGAATGAGGCCGCCTATGCCATGAGCTTGGGGCAGAACTTATGAAGTCTAATGACTGAGTGTATTGTTCCAAGGAATGAGATCAAAAAATAGAAACTGAATTGTAGAATTCTGACCTGAAAGGTAAGAATGACTGTATACACTCAAAGTTTCAGGAGTTGATTTTGTTGTGTATAGAATGGTCCCTTAACTGAGAGGACAAAGTGGAGAGGTTTATTGGAGGCTATCAGACAACATTCAAGGAATGTGATTGGCTGTAAACCCAGCTAGATGTCCAAGATGCCATACGCATTTGCTAACCAATTGATGGATTAGATAGCTCCACTGTTATGGCTGCAAGGAGTGCTGGAGAGTAAGTGAGGAGGATGGAAAGTATACGAAGGTAACCGTGGACAACAACCGCCATTTAAGAGGCAAAATATTAGTGGGCATAATGTGGTTAGAGCTTACACGACTGGGAACAATGAGAGGAGAGGGTATACTGGACCTCACCCACTTTCAACAAGTTCAAATACCACCATGTAGGGCCATGTACAGTGAAGTGCAATAACTATAAAAAGGTTAGATACCTGATTAGGGGATTGTCCGAAGACTATTACCCCAACACTCAAAGAGCTCCAGTGGAAAATCAGCAGGGTGTTGTTTGTTCACGAATGTGGAGACCGGGACATTTAGGATGGAGTTCCCTAAGTTGGAGGAATCAGAACCGTGGAAACAGACATAGAAAACAGAGTTGGAAAAAAAAGACTGGGAAAACCAGGACTCGGTGGTTTGAGGTTACAGTATTAGGTCTTTCGCCATTGGTTGTGGAAGAGGAAAAAAACAAACCCTGATTCTAACGTTGTCTACGGGTATGTTTCTCTTAATAACTGTTATGTTCCATGTTATTCGATGCGGGCGCGGATAAATGTTTTGGTGTCGTCTCCTTTAGTGCTTTGCTTGATATCAACACCATTCCAACTTTAGACCCACTAGTTTATGCCGTAGTACTTGCGATGAAAGTGTTTCAGAAACCAATGTTTGTTTCTTAGAAGGTTGCACGTTAGGTTTATTAGGTCATCCGTTCGTCATAAGACCTAATCCCGTAGAACTTGGTAGTTGTCGACGTTCATCATCTGTATGGGACAGGTTGGCTAAAATACCATGCCGGTGATCGTTTGTGTCCGAGAAGGGTCATCGTTATTCTTATGGAGACGGAAGGTATTGGATAATCTGAGTGGACGTTTTATGGCATACAAAGTAAGATGGAACATCATACTTGTTGTTAGGAGGACCTAGAAGTATATTCAAAAGGGATGTCAGGTCTACCTAGCGCAAGTTACATCCAAGGAAGGCTGAGGATAAGTCGGAGGAGAAGCGACTTGAGGACGTGCCGATCATACAGGAATTTCCGGAGGTCTTTCCAGACGATCTGCCTGGATTACCACCTGCTCGACAAGTTGAATTTCAAATCAACTTAGTCCTGGTGCTGCACCTGTAGCACGAACCCCCGTTTCGTTACACCAGTCGAAATGCAAGAAGTTATCCATCAGTTGCTAAGAACTTTCTGCCAAAGGATTTATAAGGACCCAGTTCTCACACTAGGGGTGCACCGATTTTGTCTTGTCAAAATGAAAGACGTGTTCTTTATAGGAATGTGTATAGTCAAAACTACCGTGAAAACTAAACAAATTATTGTGTAGAACCGTTAACCACTTCTGTGAATTCAATGATTTATTTGTTAATTGTAGGATACAAGAGTCTACTTAAGATCGACTTGAGATCTGGTTTCACCAACTCGGATTCTAGAGGAAGACATCCTAAGACCTCATTTAGGGACCTCAATATGGTCACTACGAGTGCCAAGTATGCCGTGTGTTTGATTAACCCACGCAGTATTCATGGATTTGATGAATAGGGTGTGTAAACCATATTTGGATAGATTTGTGATCGTGTATATCGATGACATTTTGATTATACTTCCAAGAGAAGAAAGGGTGCATGAAGGTTACCTTAGGTTGTTTAATTTTAAAGTTGTTGAAGAGGAGGAATTGTACCAACAAGTTTTCAAAGTGGAGTACTTTTAGCTGTCGAAGTAACATTTCTGGTTATGTGATTTATAGCAAAGGCATTCACGTTGATCCCGCTATGATTGAGGTGTCTATCAAGGATTGGGCATCACCCTAAGACACAACGGAGAATTGTAAGTTTCTAGGCTTGGCCGGTTACTACCGACGATTTATCAAAGGTTTTTCGAAGATTGTTAGGCCCATGACGAAGTTGACTCAGAAAAGCATAAAATTTTATTGGGGAGAAAAGGCAAAAGCTGCGTTTCGGTTGTTGAAGCAAAAACTGTGTAGTGCACCGATTTTGGCTTTACCTGAGGGAAGTGAGAACTTTGTGGTATATTGCGATGCTTCGCATAAAGGGTTTGGTGCAGTTTTGATGCAAAAGGAGAAGGTTATAGCTAATGCATCTCGCTAACTCAGGGTTCATGAGAAGACTATACTACACACGACCTAGAGCTTGGTGTAGTAGTGTTTTCCTTAAAGATGTAGAGACACAATCTGTATGGTACAAAGTACGTTGTGTTCACTGAGCATTATGAGTCTACGACACATTCTCGATAGAAAGAAGTTAAACATGAGACAACGACGGTGGTTTAGAGTTGTTTGAGCGTCTACGATATGAGATTTGATATCATCAGGGAAGGCAAACGTGGCGGTGGCTGATGATGCCCTAAGTCTGTAAGGAGAGAATTTAAGCCACTACGAGTGTGAGCTTAGTATGAATATTAGTTTGGAACCTTCCTAAGCAAGATTTTGCTGGCTCAATCAAAAAGCACAGAAAAGAAAGAGAACTTCATCAACAAAGTTTGCATGGCATGTTTAACAAGCTAGAGAACCTCGTGCTGAAACCAACGTATTTTGAACAATCGAAGTTGGATTCCGCTGTTTTGGAGATTTGAGAGCTTTACATTATGCATGAATCATAAGATCAAAGTTTCCCATCCTTTTGGATCAGACAAGATGTACTAAGACCTTAAGAAGCTGTATTGGTGGCCCAACATGAAAGCAAAAATTGCCATCTATGTCAGCAAGTGTTTCACATGTGCCAAGGTTAAGATATAGTATCAGAAACCATCTGGTTTGTTGGTTCAACCAGAGATCCTACAATAGAAATGGAAGAATATACCAATTGACTTTGCGACTAAATTGCCAAAGACGACAACTGGTCAAGATACGATTTGGGTAATCGTTGATTGTTAGCCTCAAAATATTGAGTCGAACATGAAGTTCGTTTATTATGTATTTAAGTCTCGGTCAATAAATCAGTAACGTTGTAATAGGAAAGTATCGGGAATCGGGCTCGATAGTTAATCTAATATTGTATATGTTTCGGGTTTAATCCCAAGCAAAACCCGAGCCCGAGTCCTAGTCAAATATCCCGATCGTCACTTTAAGTGTCGGGGTATATATATATCTTTTCCACAAAGGAAAAAGTAGTTGATTTCATTTATAATATTTCACTTTTCTAATTTCTCTCTCAACTCTCTCTCCTCTTTCTCTCTCTAAATCAACTCACTTTCTTTATCTATTTTCTTGATCGATTTGTGGTTTGTTATATGAAGTGAAGTGTTATACGGGATCCTACAATTGGTATCAGAGCTTCAAGGGTGGATTCGTGTTTGATTTGTGGTTCAAAATCATCAAATTTCGTGGGTTGGGTTGTTTATTTTTTTGGTTTGAAAAATATACCAAGAAAATCAAGATTTGACCTTTTTGTTTGTGGTTAAAAGTGTTAATGGATTTGTACTTGCGGGCCTTAGATAATATCCCTGGCATCATTACTAGGTGGGGTTTTTTAAATCATTTTCGTTTTGGCTTTCAAAATGGTTGATGATTTTTCTGGTGCGTTTTGATTACTACAGGGGTGTTCTGATTAAGTTTTGCTCAAGAATACGTTTTGGTCTTTGTGTTTTGCCTCAATGACTGCGTTTTTGGTTCTTGCGTTTTGCCTCAAGATGCGGTTGGGGTTCATTGCGGTTTTGCCTCAAGACTGCGTTATGGTCATTTGCGTTTTGCCTCAAGACTGCGTTTTGGTCATTGCATTTTGCCTTAAGACTGCGTTTTGGTCATTGGGGTTTTGCTCAAGACGGAGTTTGGCATTGCGTATTGCCCTCAAAGACACTGCGTTTTGCCTATATTTGAAAGACCCTTTATTGCATTTTGCCTAGGGGAGACTCTGTCCATTTTCCAATTTCTTGGTTGCCTTGTGGTTCTCAGAACTTGAATGGTTTTTGTCTAAAGACACTGCGTTTTATGCATTGAAAACCTAATTTCCCAGAAAAAAATTCACTCTGTCCATTTCATTTCTTGGTTGTGTTTTGTCTCAAGAATTGACTGCGTTTTGTCTAAAGACACTGCGTTTTGTGCATTGAAAACCTAATTTCCCGGAAAAAAAAAATTCGACCGAAGTGGGGAATCTTATTAATCATTGTCTATTCAAAACATAACATCAGACAAACAAGGAACTTAAAGACAATTAAATTACAACAAACAAACCTTAAACACAATCAATTACTCACTCACGGTTTTCTATTGATTTTGTAAAATCCTTTTAATTTAGTTATCGGTTTTAATCATAGACGTGTAAAATCCTGTGAACGTGAATTGCATACAAGGCCACAACTTCAATCACATCATATCCACTTAAGATCCAACAACTTTCACACTTCATAATACATATTCATTCATTTATCATGTCTACTTCAGTCAACACATCCTTAACAGATAGTCAAATGCATTATAATATCATGGTAGCTGGTTCAAAAGATCGTCCACCAATGCTTGGACCAGGAAGATATTCACAATGGAGATCACGTTTTCTACGATACATTGGACACTAAAGGAAATGCGGTGAACTATCTGAGGAAAATGCATTTTTGTGGGTCTATACAAGCTAACAAGTGTAGTAATTGAGTGTTGCTTGCAACAGTAAATTCTCTAAAAGTACCACAACATGACGGAAGGGGGGGCCTCTGAGACAGTACACAACATGTCTGCAGAGAACAATACTATATTTTAAGCTGAAAAGGAAAGACTATTTTCTTGCTTTTAATTGGTATTGGAGATGAAAATAATAATCATGTAATGTTGATGCATGTAACACAGCTAATGAGATGTGGATAACCATTGAAAGGCTACAACAGGGTGAATCATTGAACATACAAGATGTTAAGACCAATCTGTTCTGGGAATTTGGGAAGTTTACTTCTCAAGATGGAGAATCCATAGAGTCGTATTACTCACGGTTTTATAAACTAATGAATGAATTGACAAGGACCAACTTGCAAGTTACTACAATGCAACTGAATGTTTAATTTCTTCAACAACTTCAACCAGAATGGTCAAGATTTGTGACGGTTGTCAAGCAATCAAAAGAGATAGACACCATCTCATATCACACACTTTTGGACATTTGATGCATCTATCAAAATGATGTTAATGATATCGTATTGCTGAGAGAATAGCCAAAAGTGCAAATCCATTAGCACTTCTTGCGTAGGCGCTCAACCATAACAGATTATTTCTATCGAGCAACCAAAAAACCTCAGAGATCAAATCACATCATTTCTTCCACAAGACCAAGGCATCTACCAGGACACACATGGAGAGGGTTCGCCAAACCAGTTACACATCAATCTGAGTCCAGGGTCTTAATGAGAAGACTACTGATCTGAACAAGACTTAGAGGATAAGGAATGCATAATATTTCATGCAAAAGAATTTGGCACTCCTTGCAAAGTATTTCAAAAGGCTCTACAAACCTACCAACAACAACCTTCGAACTTCTTCAAACTCCAGGAACAAGACTGAAGATACCACACCAAGGTATAACAACGACAATCAGTCAGGGCAGTTTGGGAATCAAAGGACAATGACAGTTGCTGGGGCTAGGGAAACTGTAGGCAGTCAGGTAGTGCAACAGAATGGGATATAGTGCTTTAACTGCAAAGGATTTGGCAACTATGCACAGGAATGCAGGAAGCCAAAGAGAGTTAAAGACTACTCGTATCATAAGGAAAAGATGATGATGTGCAAACAAGCTGAACAAGGTGTTCCACTGCAAGCTGAGCAAGCTGATTGGCTAGCGGACACGGATGAAGAGATTGATGAACAGGAATTGGAAGCACATTACAGTTTCATGGCAAAGATTCAGGAGGTCTTACCAGAAGAATCCAGTTCAACTGAATAGCCATTGGAACAGGTACAAAACCATGATGAAAATAATGTGTTTGCAAATAAAAGACGACATTTTGAGCAACCTGAATCCATTAATGACACATATGTTTTGGAGAAGGATGATAGCAATGTCACTCCTAATTATTCAAATATATGTAATAATGATAATCAGGTTGACCAAAATGTTGCAGAATGTGTTGATGAGCGTGCTGCGCTTGCTAATTTAATTGCAAATTTAACTCTTGATACTGAGGAAAACAAAACGATTTTAAAGCAATTAAAGAAATCAAACGTATCATTGACTCAAGAAATAGAGGAGTAACCTTGATGAGACTAGTAGGGCTCTGGGGGAGGCTACTAGTTGTCGGGATAGTTGTCTGATTGCACTTCAGAACAAACAGAATGAGCTTGAGAAGTACATAGCCTTTAATGACCGGACGATTGATTATGACATTCTTCAAACAAAGTTAAATGAAACTCTAGGACTATTAGCTCGTAAAGACATTGACATAAAAGAAGGTTTAAAAACTAAAGCCTATGAAATTTCAGTTGTCAATCAGAAACACGATGAGTTAGTCAAAAAGAGTCTTTTAACTAAGTCACAATTTGAAGGTCAACTCAAAGAGAAAAGTAAGGTCATTTCGGATTTAAAGGTTAAGGAAGGAAGAGATATTGACAAAATGATTGAAATGGACAAACAAATTAAGTTTTTGAATGAAATTCTTTATAAACGCAATCAATCAATTCAGACCATTCATATGTTAGCACCAAAATGCGCAACATATAATGGTAGATCAACCTTTGCTAATCCTAAGTACCTCAAGATAGCTCAATCTGAAAAACCATGTTTGTATGAGATCCCATATGATACTTCTGATCCTGCAAACAGATTTTGCCCCAATAGGGAAGACACAGTGACTCTTGAAAAAGAGAGTAGATCAAAATTGAATAAAGACACAGTGAAACCATATGATTACACATATCAAAACAGTCTTTATGAAATTTTCAAACCACCATCCAAAACCTATCTTGATCAGTTGGAACGCGCTAAAGAAGTTAGGAAGACAATGTGGAGAAAAACATTTGTTAGGACAAAGCCAAACATTGCTAAAAACGTTGCCTTTCTACCCGTATCGAAATCCATTAGTAAAAGTAGACAAGCTTACAACGAAATGACAAACAACTTTAATCATTTTAAAACGATTTGTGAACAAGCTTGGTCTAATCATACTAGGAGTTCTTTTCGTAACCCAACTGCTCATGATATGGAAGTTTTGATAAAATCATTATTGATGCCTCTTTCAATAAAAACTATAAATGACAGTTATTGTTTTGTTCATGAACTAAAAACGGAAATGCATGAAGACTTTGAGTACGTTGAATCCCTTGAAAAAGAGATTGACGAGCTTGAATCTGAAAAGGCTGATTTTTCAAACATATATGATCTACTTCTCGAAGAGTGTGTGTCTAAAGATGTTATATGTTCATATTTGCATTCTCTGTCTGATTTAAATGCTCATACTGGATTACAATGCTTATATCTTCACAAGGTCAAAGAATGTGAATGTCTTGCACAAAAGCTTTCGAAACAAACTGAATCTGTTAACAAAGAAGTTCATAATAATTTGTTAATTTTTTTTTCTAAACTTGAAAAACACTCGATTTCTCTTGAACTTTCTTTACAACAATGTAAAGAACAAATGAAAAACAACTCAGTTTGCAAAGAAAACGGATCTAATGTATTTCAAAAAGAACGTGAACAATATCATGAAATACAAGATTTGAAAGCTCAAATGCAAGACAAGAACATAGCAATAAGTGAGTTAAAGAAACTCATTGAGAAATGTAAAGGAAAGTCTGTGGAAACTCAGTTTGATAAACCATCTGTTGTTAGACAACCAAATGCTCAACGGATTCTAAAACCATCAGTTTTAGGAAAACCGACTCCTTTTTCAAATTCTCCTGAAATGAGAAGTTTTCAAACGAAACAGTCGGTTAATAAAACTAATGTGTCGGATGGTTCATCTAAACAAGTCACTCAATAGAATTTGCCTCAGAATAGAAAACAAGCGGAAATACACACGAATACGCTTACACCAGGAATGTATAGAATTGCCACTAGCACAACACAAAACAGAGAACCTCAGTTACCTCATGCTTCTAGGAATACTAATCCTCACGTGTCTACATCTACAGGAGTAAATCACTCTACTAGTGTTAGCAGACCACCGCTTAAGAGCTATCAAGTTAAAGATAAGGTCGTGCCAAACAATAGTCAAGTGAAGTTTACAAAGAAGGAAGTAGAAGACCACCATAGGATTTCTAGTATTTCTAAGAAAACAAAATCTGTAACTGCGTGTAATGACAGTTCAAATTCCAGAACTTTGAATGTGAATGCTGTTTGTGTTGAATGTGGAAAATGTGTGTTTAATTCTAATCATGATGCTTGTGTTTCTAAATACTTGAATGACGTGAATGCTAGAACTAAGAAGCCTAAAGTAGTGCCTATTAGTGCTAGTAAACCAAAAATTTTTTTATGATAGTAAACCAAAGAGAAAATCGAAACCATATCGGTTGCAACACCCATTAGAAAACAGTTGCTCAGTTTACCACTATTCAGAACCCAAGGAGTGACTTTAAGGAGTTATTATGAGTATACAAATAAGCATGGAAATGGTGGATAGAAAGAAATGTCCATCAGAATCAAATGGACACAACGACACCTTCTAGACCTAGTCTTAAATGTAACCAAGGGTAGTATTCTTTAGTAATGTTGTCTTAGGTGGATTTCACATGAAAGTTATTCAACTCTTGCACGGCATGGTTGAAGTGAAACCCACACATGGTTCAATGTAGATATCCCTCATATTCATGGCATGCAACAAACCTGGATAAGCTGCTGAGTAATCATTTCAATGGGTCAAAAGCAACAAAGAATTTACTTAAATGCAGATGCACTATACAATGCAAAGCAGGAAAACAGCAGTTCAAGCCTCGGCCATTAATGTCAAATGATGTCTGACCACAACAGTTCAGACCTCGCACCACAACGACAAATGGCGTCTGCTAAAAATAACACTTCAGGCCCCATTCCTCAATGTTCAAAATGACGTCTGTTCACATCAGTTCAGGCCTCGTTCTTCATCAAATGACTTCTGATCATAACCGTTCAGAACTCGAAATTCACGACCACAACAATGAATCATCAAGTTCAAAGCTGGTTCCAAAAGTTGTTCCTCCAGCAGACAAGAAAGCTACATCACGACAAGAGTTAGAATTACTATTCCACCATCACATAGCAATGCTAAAGACAACATGTAAGTAATACAAAATCTGAAAAACATAATTTTTCTAAAAAGAATCCTCTCGGCATGTCTCTTGGAATCGATAACATTTACGTGCTTAGAAATGTCGATTAACATTGACACGGGTGTGTAAATGAAGTTCGAGCGAGAGTTGCAAATAGTTTCAAAACATGTCATTTCTAATTTTCTAGATGGCTTATGTGCAAATATCAGTACATAACCTGGACTTCAAATAAAGGAAGGTTTATAACTTATCCTCACAACGAGAAAATTAACGTTTCTCGGTCTTGAGCTGTTCTTACAAGACATTCAATGTTTTTTAGCTCAAGAAAAAGGATAGTGTACGTATCAGTGCGCTTACCCTTAGCGTTAGAAGAGAAGTCCTCTAACATTTGGTTTTTCAAAAAGTTGAACACAATTTTTCAAGAATTTCTCGATGACAATTCATAATCTTTCAAAATTATATATTCAACACTCCAACCCTCACAATGTTTTCAAAAGACAACAATTTCTTAATTGGTCCTAATTTTGAGGGGAGTTTTTCAAAAAAAACAAAGTTTTAATGTTTTTGGATACATCAACAACGACAACTCTTATGTATTCAAAACATTATCAAAATGTTCCAAACCATTCATGCTGATAATATTTTCTCCCCACAGAATTTTCAAGACATATTTTAATCACAAGGTATTTCAAAAACTAAGTGTTTATTATTTAAAATAAGGGGAGAAAATGTAATTAAAATATGATCTATTTGACTCAATGTGCTGAAAAGTAAGAAAAGGTTTTATGGTTCGATCTTATACCCAACAACATCTTAATTTCACGACGATTCTGAAGTCATAAGGTGGTTAGGTTAGGAATCAATCCTATGATCCAACCAGAACCGGAGGATCTACCCAAGGATAATCCAAAGTTAGAAATAGCAGTCCTTAGGTATGATTGGAGATGAATGTATATGGGAATAATGCCGACTAAGATTGAGCTAAAACTGGAACAATCACAACAAAGTGTTAGTAATGACGTCCTGGTAAGCATTGAAGGTGTTGAAGAATGAAAAAGAAATGTATGGATAAAGGGTGTAAACAAAGAAGCCCTCCACACAACTTAAGGCAGAAACTGGGTCAATACATATGCTGTCAGAATCACATGTTGATTGCTGACATTGAAGACGACATCATGGACCCAATGATGCAATGCACAACCCTCCATAGCCATTCGGGTTTCTCTTAACATAAACTTGTCTCATTTGTTATGGAGATACACACGTTATCTATTGACATCTCATTCTGAGATCGTTGATATTGAATAGGTGGCAATCTGCTCAAGCCTCCGAGTACTAAAACCAAAATGCACTAATCGAGTCTAGAGCCAAGAGATCAATAAAAATCTCGTTAGGACACATTCCATTTCAAACACTTGTTGAACATCATCAAGTTTACAAGCTGTTAACAAGAGTCCTATGCAATATCATTGTGATATTTACCAGAACATCCGAGTGATACTTATGTATTCACAATGAAGATGGAAATCCTGCTTGAGCCAGCATCAAACAAGCTCTTGGTAGGTGACTTGCGAGATTCTATATGAATCAAACTTGTGACAACTGGATATCGATTTGGTCCAGTAAATGAATTGACGGTTGATGAATTTTGATAAAAGCTTAAAACTCCCGATGTGTTACAAAAACGCTTTTACAAGTAATACGTCGATTGATTTTCAAATCAATTTTCTCGATTATCACTAACGTAAACCTGCAGGTTAAAACGGTGGTGACGGTATCCCAATCAACCAAAGTCGATTCATTACCACATATTCATGCTCATTCTACAAAGACAAACAATCATGAAAGCTCAAGATTTAAAGACAAAGACTTCCGCAAACTCTGATCTGAAGCTTTCAAGATGAGGCACAGTATGAGAATGTTGGTCAAAGACTCAAGATCGCAAGATGGCATAGACGTTAAAGACAATGTCAAAGGCTCAAAAGTAAAGATCGCAAAGCATGAAGGAACAAGCCTACAACAAAGAACAAAGAGAAAGACCAAGACCACATGAGCTTAACGACGAAAGCAATCTCATTGATCTCATGAAGGAGTGTCGTCAATGAACTCACTTCGGGGGAGATTGTTAGCCTCAAAATATTGAGTCAAACATGAAGTTCGTTCATTATGTATTTAAGTCTCGGTCAATCAATTAGTTAACGTTGTAATAGAAATGTATCGGGAATCGGGCTCGATAGTTAATCTAATATTGTATATGTTTTGGGGTTAATCCCAAGCAAAACCCGAGCCCGGGTTCTAGTCCAATATCCCGAATGTCACTTAATGTGTCGGGGTATATAAGTAACTTTTCCACTAAGGAAAAGCAAGTGGATTTCATTTATAATATTTCATTTTTCTCTTTTCTCTTTTCTCTCTAACCTCTCTCTTGTTTCTCTCTCTAGAAATCTTTATATTTTGAACAAGTGAAGCTTTGGGCTTATGTAACAAATACTTTGTTAAATCCAATGTATCGGTTTTAAATGACTTTTTGGTCGTTGTATATATATCTTGTGTTATTGATCATTGAAGTAACCCGCCCCGGACACTTATTCCCCTGCGACCCAATTTGGGGGTGTTACAGATTGGTATCAAGAGCCAAGGTTATAGAGAACCAGGTCAAATGTTTTTGCTGGACTATAACTGTTTTCAAAAATTGCATTCATACAAAGGGATTTTCACGAGACATACATACATACACTACTTGTTGCATTAGTTGGTTAAGACTAGATGCAGGAAAGTTAGAAAGATACCTTACCCTATTATATTCTTCATCTAACCATTGGTTAAACTCGAACGATGATGTGATTTAACACACATGTCTTATTCTATCGTTTAGGCCCATGTATGCGTGCTTCAGTTCCTTGTTGGTGTGTACTTTGGTGGAAATTATGTTGAATGATGACATTAGCCTTATCCTAAAACCCATATTTACCTTTATAACTTTTACTCATTCTAGGCACTAGTGGTGGAGATGTTGTATCCTTGCCAGCTTATGATAGATTACTCTTCAACGATCGAGAAATTGAAGTGAATATTTGTTACATGTTTTACCATATTAGAATAAACCTTGCTCAGCATGTGAAAAAGGGAAGCACCATAGAGCTTCATTCAAAACTAAATAAAACTTCTCTATCAGGAAGTGTTTGCATCTTCTTTATATGGATTTATTTGGACTAGTAAGTCCAATGTCCATAAATCATGAGAAGTATACCCTTGTCATTATTGATGAGTACTCAAGGTACACATGGGTTCACTTTCTCAGGAAGAAGAGTCAGGAACCTGAAATGATTATGTCTTTTATTAGGATGGTAGAAAACCAAAATGATATAAAAGTCAAACAAATCAAAACTAATAATAGGACTGAGTTTAGAAATCATGAGCTTGAGAGTTTTTGTAATAAGAAAGGAATTTCTCACAACTTCTCTTCTCCCTATACACCTAAACAAAATAGTGTAGCTAAAAGGAAGAATAAAACTCTCATTGAGGCTGCTAAAACAATCCTGAATGGATCAGTACCTTTTAAGCATTTCTAGACTGAAGCAGTCAGAATAGCCTGTTATACTTAGAACAGATCAATCATTATCAAAAGGCATGATAAGACTTCCTATGAGATATTCAGAGAAAGAATCCCTGATATCAGCTATTTTCATATGTTTGGATGCCTCGTGTTTATTCATAATCACAAGGATCATCTAGGCAAATTTGATGCTAAGGCTAACGATGGCTATTTATTAGGATACTTTTTGTCTCAAAAGCTTTCAGAGTCTTTAACACAAGAAGACAATAAGTTGAGGAGATTTATCATGTTACATTTGATAAGAGTATGAAAGCCATTAGGTTTACCAATACATCAGTAGATGAGATAGGAATTGATGATTCCTTTAGATATCTCTTGATGAATTTATTCATGAGGATGACCCATCTAGACAATATCAAGCAAATTCTGATATCTCATACTATGTCATTCCTTATGGTCGTTTACTCACTGAACTTATCTAAGAAAAACATGTTCCTGAAGTGATTGCTCCAAATGAGCTTCACTTACCTCACACTAAAGATGCTGAAGGTCCTCTTGACCTAATCAACACCAAATGAACTTATGAACAAAATGTTCATAATGAATAAATTATCACCCTACCCACTGGAGGACCATCAGGGAACAATACTGAAGTCTTAGTATCTACCAGTGAATCTTTAGTCCCTGATGTCCCTCAGTCTCTAATATCCAATCAAGCCTCTATAAGTTCTCATCATGTTCCTCAGAATAGATGGTCAAAATACCAACACATTGTACTTGTAAACATCATTGGTGATCCTGGTGAATGCATGCTTACAAGAAGTGTTAGTAATCGAGAAAAGGCTTGGTCACACCTGAAATATGTAGCTCGTAGGTCTAATATAGTTTTTAGAACCTTAGTAAGGTATAAAGGCCCAAGGCCCATGAATAGCCCACATAAGGGCCCATGGTCGGCCACTATAGGAGTATAAATACCCTCTTCATAGCTTGGAGAGGGTGTTGGTTGTTCACTTTCTCATTTTCATATAAGCTAATATTCTCTCTTCCTTTCTCTCTCTAAATGTGTTCATCCTTCCAATTTCTCTGTCTAGTTCTTTGTCATTAGATTGTGAGATTAGATAATACATGTATTCTATAATTGGTATCAAGAGCCGTAGGGTGATTTAGTTTTGTTTTATGTGCGTTTTTCTTTCTCGTTTAGGCGTCCGTTTTGGTTTGAAATCTAACAAAAGGTTTTCACTTTTTGTGGGTTTTGAACCATAAAGCTTCCATTTTTACTACTCTTCTATCTTAATATAAGCTAGTTGTACAAGAAAAACTTTGAAAAACATCAATTTTTTTTATCTTTTTGAGTCTTTTTGGTTTGAATGGTTTTTTGTACTCAAAATCTTGATTTCAAATTTTTGGTGTTAAAACCATAAAGTTTGTATTTTTAATGTTCTACTAGTCTTACAATAGTAAGAAGTACAAGAAAAAACAAGTAAAACGTCAAAAAGTGAGTCTTTAAGTGTTTTGAAAATTTTATGTTACAAATTTCATTAGGCGAATAATACGTCCGTTTCTATTAGGCAAATTATACGTTTTATATTAGGTGAATTATACGTCTTTATATTAGGCGAGTGTTTTAAATCTGGAGATTTATATGTTCTTGTACTCGGAGATTTATACATGTTTTAAATCTGGCTATTTATACGTACTTGGTTCCGGTGATTTATACGTACTTTGTTCCGGCGATTTATACGTGAGATAAATCCGGCGATTTATACGTAACCTTGGTTTGGCGATTTATACATTCTTGGTCGGCAATTTATATGTAAGCTTGGTTCAGGCGATTTATACATATTTCTTTCTAGGCGATTTATACCTATTTCACACTTGGGTGATTTATACCATTTTGCTTAGGAGATTTATACATTTCTTCAAAGGAGATTTATACGGTTTTTCTGTGATTTGTAAAATCTCGTGAAGTATTCAATTACTTTCTTGGTTTTATCAAGAATTGTAAAATCCTGTGTAATCTTAAGACTCATTCACTTAAAACAAACAACAATTTAACACAACAACCTCTAATCACTAAATGATCAAAAAGTTATCAATTCTTATTTAATCAATCAATTCAAAATGATAACTTTAGCAGAATTTATGATCATTGCTGGTGCCAACAACCGTCTTCCCATGTTGGAAAAATCTTTGTATGACTCATGGAAGAGTCGTATGGAACTTTACATAGAGAATAGGGAGAATGGGAGAATGATTCTAGACTTAGTTCTAAATGGTCCACTTATATGGCCTACTATTGTTCAAGAGGATGGTACCACTAGGAAAAAGACGTATGCAGAACTTTTAGCTATAGAAAAGATCCAAGCCGACTGTGATCTCAAAGCTACCAATATTGTTCTTCAGGGTCTTCCACCTGATGTGTATGCCACTGTCAATCATCATAAAGTTGCAAAAGAGATATGGGACAGAGTTAAGCTTCTTATGCAAGGAACGAAATTGTCATTACAAGAAAAAGAATGTAAATTGTATGACGAGTTTGATAAGTTTTCATTTGTAAAGGGTGAAACATTGTATCAGTACTACTAGAGATTTGCTCAACTTATAAAAAATGACATTATCAATATGTCAATGAGACCCGTTCAAGTGAATACAAAGTTTCTAAACAGTCTACCACCAGAATGGAGCAAGTTTGTGATAGACGTGAAGTTGGCTAGAGATTTGCATACTACAAACTATGATCAATTGTACTCATATCTCGAACAGTATGAGGCACATGCAAATGAAACTTGCTTGATGCGTGAATGATACCAAGATCCTCTTGCATTTATTGCCGACTACAATCAATCACCATCTCAACTTACAAACTATCACTCTCAATACAACACTACACGGTTTCCTCAACAAACACCATGATTCCACAAGTTTACTCTCTTCAATACTCACCAATGCATCCAGCACCTCATCTATCACAACCACAAATTAGTCACTCATCCATTCCACCATCACAACAATATTAGTCTCATATGCATCATCAAACCTCATCTGTTCCACAAATTGCTTATAACTCACCTCAAACTTCAACACAAATAATAACTGAGTTCCCTCAAATAGACTCAGGTCTTGCTGTTCCCGTGTTTAATCAAGGAGATGATCCAATTGCCTATCTTAATAAGGCAATAGATTTCCTGACAGCTGTAGCTTCTTCAAGGTTCCCTTCAACCAACAATCAATTTTGAACTTCCTCTAATCCGAGAAACCAGGCCACTATTCAAGGCGGCAGGGTTACTGTGCAACAAGTTTAAGGGAGGCACGAACAAAGTTATGCTGGTACTAGCTATAAGGGTAATGCTACTAGTTCTGGGGGAAACAATACAGGCGGACAGGCAAGGGTTGTTAAATGCTATAATTATCAAGTTGAAGGACACATGGCGAGGCAATGCACTCAGCCTAAGCGACCAAGGAACGCTGCATGGTTTAATGAAAAGGCAATGTTGGTTGAATCACAAGAAGCTGGACAAATTTTGGATGAAGAGTAACTCGCATTTCTTGCAGATCCTGGCATAATATTTGCAAGAAACACAACAGGCAGCTGTTCAAGATACTAATTTGTATGTACAACAAGATTCAATGATTTTATCTGTGATTGAACAAATGTCAAAACAAATGATTAATCATGCAAATAATTAGGAAAAGGCTAATAAAAAAAGAATAATGAATCCTTAACCGCTGAGCTTGAGAGATATAAAGATCGAGTCAAAAACCTTTTGAACAACGTCCTAATATTGAATTTAAGCCACACGTGAATAGATGATTGATTCTCAATGTATGATATATTAAGGAAAAGCTTGCCTTAAGCAAAAAAACAAAATTGACTCACTTGAACAAAATCTTTCTAATCAAATCAAAGAAAAGGAATCTTTATTGCAAACAATTACTGGATAATATTGTTTAGAAAGTGGGTCAATATGCTCAAACAATGCACATGTTAACAAAACCACAAGTTTTTTATGATGACACTCACAAACAAGCTCTTGGTTATCAAAATCCGTTTTATCTTAAGAAAGCTCAACGGATTAAGCTAACCTTGTATGATGGTAGTGTTATATCTAGTCAACATGCTGCTAGTCCTGTGATTGATGATGAAGAGACATTGATTTTGGAAGAAGTAAGTCGATCTAAAATGCTTGCAAAACAAAACGACCCAATGTCAAAAGAAAAGAAAGTTAATACTACTCCAATTAATTATGTTGAGTTAAATCGATTATCTAAAGATTTTGGTAAACATTTTGTTCCACAACAAGAATTGTCTGATGAACAAGCTTTCTGGTTACAAACTTCACACCCTAATACTGACCAATCTGCTTCATCACCTGTCAAAATTGAGGCTCCTAAGGAACTTCCTAAGGTAAGCCTGGTTAATACAAGCCTTAAAAAGCTTAGATACCATCTTGGCCAATTTGACAATTTGGTGAAAAATACACTTGATGCTATAACAGAAGGGGAATGGGGTTTGAACACACTAAAGTTGTTTTTCTAAAAGAAATTATTCCATTTTTAACGACCTTAAAAGAAACATTCAATGTTTTTGATAGAGATCTTTTAAATAAGACAATAGAAGTACAAACAGTCTTCAACCAGATGGAAGCTGCTGTTCAACAGTGTTTTGTAGACAAATAGTGTTTTGATCGACTCTTACACCAAATCATGTCTCAAGATGTTATGATATGTGTGATGAATTCTACTGCTATTTTTGATGTGAATTTAGAAATGCAAAGTAGTGAATTTTGTGTGAAGTGTTTGGATCTTGATGTTGAGCTTTTGAACAAAGAAAATGCGTATAATGATCTTTCAAAAAGTTACTCACAACTTGAAAAACATTGTGTTTCTCTTGAGTTAACAATGAAACTTAATCAAGAAATTTTTCAAAAGGATTCATTCAGTGTTAATCAAAATGCTCTTGAAATTCTAGAATATTTTGAAAATAATGATTTGAAAGCTCAGCTACAAGCTAAAGACACTACAATTTGTAAGTTGAAGGAACATATCAAATCTATGAGAGAAAATGACAAGGAAGAGAAAGTCAAACATGATATGGATGAAATTAAGACCATAAACATTGGATTGGAGCATAGTGTGGCCAAATTACTTTTTGAAAACGAGCATTTACATAAAGAAATTGAGCATTTGAAAAAGATTTACAAAGATCAATTTGATTCGATTAAAAAGACACGTGCTCTTTCTAAAGAACACTGTGACTCTTTGATTGCTCAATTGAACTCTAAGTCTATAAAAAATGCGGATTTATAAGAACAAATACAAGAAAAGGTTTTTGTGATTACATCATTGAAAAACAATTTACGAAAACTAAAAGGGAAAGAAATTAGTGAAAATGCTACACAAATACCCAATTCCACCACTATTGCTCCAGGCATGTTCAAGCTAGACTTAGATCCTTTAGCTCCTAGCTTATTGAAAAATAGGGAATCTCACATAGACTATCTTAAACACACTCAGGAACAAGCAGATATACTTCGAGGAATAGTTGAACAAGCTAAAGCAAAAAAACCTTTAGATAATGCGTTAGACTTTGCCTGTAAGCATGCCAAACGAATTCAGGAGTTACTTGTTTATGTTCGAGACACATTCCCTAATGCGTATAAACCTAGTGAGAAATTGGTTGTTGTCACACCTATGAACAAAGTCAAGAAAGTTAGGTTTTCTGAACCCCTCACATCCTCAAGCAACATTTATAAACAGGTAGAGTCATCCAAATCATTAGATTCTAACACACATGTGTTTCCTTCTACATGATTGAAGAGTTCCACTAGTACTAACAGATCACAGCCTACAGGCAATAAAAAGAATGATAAGATCTCGCAAACACTAAGTAGCAACATGAAGAATAAAGTAGAAGTCCAACCTAGGAGAGTTAATTTAAATTCTAATAAAAAGAATCATGTTAAAGACCCTATTTATGATGAGAATGTTAAGCATACTATGTTAAATGTGAATTCTAAATTATTTATGTTAAATGTAAGCAATGTATGTTTGATGCAAATCATAATGTGTATTTACTTGGGTGAGTTATACCATTTGTGAATTATACCACTTCCATTAGAATATTTATATGGTTTTTCTTTGATTTGTAAAATCCCGTGAAAGATTAACTTCTTTTCTCAGTTTTATCAAGAATGGTAAAATCTTGTGTAATTCCATTACTTCATCACTTAAACAAACCTCACTTTAATACAATAACCTCTAATAACTAAACGATCAAAAAGTTATCTATTCTCATTTAATCAATCAATTCAAAACGATAACTTTAGTAGAATTTATGATCATTGCTGGTGCCAACAACCATCCTCCCATGTTGGAAAAATATTTGTATGACTCGTGGAAGAGTCGTATGGAACTTTACATAGAGAATAGAGAGAACAGGAGAATGATTCTAGAATTAGTTCTAAATGGTCCACTTATATGGCCTACTATTGTTCAAGAGGATGGTACCATTAGGAAAAAGACGTATGCAGAACTTTTAGCTATAGAAAAGATCCAAGCCGACTATGATCTCAAAGCTACCAACATTGTTCTTCAGGGTCTTTCACCTGATGTGTATGCCACTGTCAATCATCATAAAGTTGCAAAAGAGAGAGTTTGATAAGTTTTCATTTGTAAAGGGTGAAACATTGTATCAGTACTACTATAGATTTGTTCAACTTATAAAAAAAATGACGTTATCAATATGTCAATGAGACCCGTTCAAGTGAATACAAAGTTTCTAAACAGTCTACCACCAGAATGGAGCAAGTTTTTGACAGACGTGAAGTTGGCTAGAGATTTGCAAACTACAAACTATGATCAATTAAACTCATATCTCGAACAGTATGAGGCACATGCAAATGAAACTTGCTTGATGCGTGAATGATACCAAGATCTTCTTGCATTTATTGACGACTACAATCAACCACCATCTCAACTTACAAATTATCACTCTCAATACAACACTACACGGTTTCCTCAACAAACACCATGATTCCACAAGTTTACTCTCTTCAATACTCACCAATGCATCTAGCACCTCATCTATCACAACCACAAATCAGTCACTCATCCATTCTACCATCACAACAATATTAGTCTCATATGCATCATCAAACCTCATCTGTTCTATAAATTGCTTCTAACTCACCTCAAACTTCAACACAAATAATAACTGAGTTCCCTCAAATAGACTCAGGTCTTGCTGTTCCCGTGTTTAATCAAGGAGATGATCCAATTTCCTATCTTAATAAGGCAATAGATTTCCTGACAGTTGTAGCTTCTTTAAGGTTCCCTTCAACCAACAATCAATTTTGAACTTCCTCAAATCCGAGAAACCATGCCACTATTCAAGGTGGCAGGGTTACTGTGCAACAAGTTTAAGGGAGGCACGAACAAAGTTATGCTGGTACTAGCTATAAGGGTGATGCTACTAGTTATGGGGGAAATAATACAGGCGGACAAGCAAGGGTTGTTAAATGCTATAATTATCAAGTTGAAGGACACATGGCGAGGCAATGCACTCAGCCTAAGCGACCAAGGAACGCTGCATGGTTGAATGAAAAGGCAATATTGGCTGAAGCATAGGAATCCGGTTAAATTTTAGATAAAGAGCAACTCGTATTTCTTGCAGATGCAGGCATTCCAAACGGTCAAGCTGCTCAGACAACCATTCCAAATAATGCTGCTTTTTAGACTGAGGATCTAGATGCTTTTGATTCTGAATTGATGATGTCTCGAATGCAAAGGCGGTTTTAATGGCTAATTTTTCCAGCTATGGTTTTGATGTTATCTTAGAGGTACCTCATTCTGAACCCTATCATAACGATATAATAATCAAAGTGTGCATGCAATGCAAGATTTTGAAAAAACACTAGTTGTTGATTTTACTGATAATGAGATAACAAGTGATAGCAATATATTCTGTACTCTCAGTATTTGCAAGAAACACAACAGGCACTTGTTCAAGATATTAATTTGTATGCACAACAAGATTTAATAATTTTATCTGTGATTGAACAAATGTTAGAACAAATGATTAATCATGTAAATAATTAGGAAAAGGCTAATCAAGAAAAGAACAATGAATCCTTAACCGCTAAGCTTGAGAGATACAAAGAACGAGTCAAAACTTTTAAACAACGTCTTAATATTGATTTAAGCACCTCATGAAAATATGATTGATTCTCAAATGGATGATATGATTAAGTAAAAGCTTGCACTTAAGCAGCAAATTGACTCACTTGAACAAAATCTTTCTAATCAAATCAAAGAAAAAGAATCTTTATTGCAAACATTTACTGTTTTCAAAAATAAATCCAAAGAAAAGGAAAGTAAATACATGGAAAATGAAACTGATTTAGAAAAGAAAATAAAGAAACTTGATAATATTGTTTATAAAGTGGTTCAATCTGCTTAAACAGTGCACATGTTAACAAAGCTACATGTTTTTATGATAACACTCACATACAATCTCTTGGTTATCAAAATCCGTTTTATATTGAGAAAGCTCAGCGGATTAAGCCAACCTTGTATGATGGTAGTGTTATATCTAGTCAACATGCTGCTAGTCCTGTGATTGATGATGAAGAGACATTAATTTTGGAAGAAGTAAGTCGATCAAAAATGCTTGCAAAACAAAACGATCCAATTTCAAAGGAAAAGAAAGTTAATACTACTCCAATTAATTATGTTGAGTTAAATAAATTGTCTTAAGATTTTGGTAAACGTTTTGTTCCACAACAAGAATTGTCTGCTGAACAAGCTTTCTGGTTACAAACTTCTAACCCTAATAATGAAGAATCTGATATTTCACCTGGTAGAATAGAGGCTCCTAGCGAACTTCCTAAGGTTAGTTTGGTTAATACAAGTATTAAAAAGCTTAAATTCCATTTTTCCAAATTTGACACCGCCGCACACCGTGGTGAAATCAAAACCGCGATTTTACATCGGATGCTATAAGGCAGAAGGGAATGGGGGTTTTGAACACACTAAAATTGTATTTTCTAAATTTGAAATTATTATAATTTTTAACGACTCTAAAAAGACATATTCCAATGTTTTTTATAGAGAACTTTAAATAGGTATATCAGAGAATACAACCATGTTTTCTCTAAACCAGTGTGGATTAAGCAGCTGTCTAACATGTTTATACATAGATAAACAAATGTTATGAATTGTTAAAAGAACTTTTCTGAAAATGATCGACTCTTACTAACAAATCATGTCTTAACAGATAGTTCTGCTTTCTAGTTAAGAATTTTTAAATCTACACTTATTGGTGAATCTGTTGAATTGTAGGAAATGCAAAGAAGTGAAACATGTGATAAGTTTATCGATATTTGGTGTATGTTTTGAGTCTTTCAAAAAACACATAATGCGTAAAATAAACTTTTGAAAATGTCTTTATACTCATAACTTGTAAAACATGTATTCTCTTGAATATGTACAATACAACTTAAATCAGAAAATTTTTTAAAAAGTCACAAATCCTTGTGATAATCAAAATGCTCTTAAAATTCCAGAATATTTTGAGATAAAACGATTAAAGCTTAGCTACATTAGCTAAAGGACACTACAAGTCTGTAAGTTTTGAAGGAACATATTCAAATTCTATATGAGATGTTAAAATTGACAAGGAAGAGAAAGTCAAACGAGATGTGGATGAAATTGAGACCATAAATAAGTATTTGGAGCATAGTGATGTGTGCCAAATTTAACGTATTTCTGAAAAAACAAGTTCGTTTGCATAAAGAGCTTCTTGTATCGTCATTTTGAAAAAGATTTACAAGAATCAGTTTGACTCAATTAAAAGGACACGTGTTCGCACCAAAGAAGATAGTGAATCTATGTATTCTTTCAATACTGAACATCAAAATCAGTTAAAATGTCGGATTTAAAACACAAATTCAAGCCAGTGTTTTGTGATTATCTATCATTGAAAAAACAATTGTATAACGAAATCTAATAAGAGGAAAGAAATTATAGAAAATGTTTACATCAAATACCAATATTTGTCCGATTTTTTGTTTATGCCATCATATTTGCTTCCAGGCATGTTTTCAAGCTAACATTAGATCCATTCATGCTATCCATAATTATTTGAAAAATAGGGGATCTTCACATAGACTATCTTCAAACACACTCAGGGAAGCACGCATAAATGAAATTACTTCGAGGAATAGTACAGAACCAAGCTTAAAAGCAAAAAAATCCTTTAGATAATGTCGTATAGACAGTTTGAGCCTGAACTTAGAAGCCAAACGATATTCAGGATTACTTGCTTAGTTCGAGACTTACATTTCCTCTTAATGTATGTCGAATTATACCTAGTAGATAATTAGTTGTTGATCAAACCTATGCACCAAGTCAATGAAAGATACGGTTTTTTTCGAGAACCCCTCTACATCCAAAATATTGCAACATTTAAAATTTTATAACAGTGTAGGAGTACATCCTAACATTACATTGATCTGATTGAGAAGATTTCCACTAGTGACTAACAAATCACAGCCGTACCTAATAGCACAAAAAAACTGATAATGAATGCACTTTGCAAACACTAAGTACACCATGACGATACTACAGCTAGTACAGTCCAAACCTAAGGAGAGAAACTTTACAAAACTCAGCATACCAAGCCTGCCCGATCAAAAGAACCTCTAATTGTGTATGCGACAAAATATATCCTCCAGCCTCTTAATACCCTATACGACATACTTCGTACGTACTAACTGAACCACAATTCACAATTGATATGTTTAGATTCAAATCATAATATGTTGTACAATGCATACTAGTGTGTGAGTAACTTACGTCCAATTAGTGGAATTATACTCCACTTCCAACATTAAGCAAATGAGTTATATATGTTTTGGTCTAAATCTTCTTATTTGTAAAATCCACTGAGTAAAAGATTAACTTTTCTTTTCTCAGTCTTATTATTAAGAAATTGTAAAATCTTCAAGTGTTTAATTCCATTACTTTTACACCACTTTAAAACAAACCTCACTATTTATAATAACAATAACCATCAATCAATATAATGATCCAAAAAGTTATCTAAATTCTTAGATTTAATCAATCAAATTTCAAAATGATTACTACTTTAAGCAGAATTTAAAGATCAACTATGCTTATTGTTCCAAACAGACCGTCTCTTCCATGTATTGGAAAAATCTTTGTTGAACCACAAGGAAGAGACGTATAGGAAACTTCTCCATATAAGAAAATAAGGAAGAATGGGGAAATGATTCTAAGCCTTAATGTATCTAACTGGTCCACTTACTTACTGAGCCTTAAACTATTGTTCAAGAAAGGATGTACCACTAGAAAAAGACGAATTCAGAACCGTATAGCTATAGAAAAGATCCAAGCCGACAATGATCTTCAAAGCATACCAAACATTGAGATTCTTCGAGGAGATTCTTACCACCTTGATTGTATGTTCACAAAGGGTCATACAACATTCATAAACATAAACCCATGAATATTTTTGTGCTCTATCTCCTATTCCTAAATTTTTGACCACAACAATCAAGAAATTCACAATGATATGTTAACACCATGTAAACCTGTTTTAAACGAGTGTTCTATAACCCTTACCCATCAAAATCCCTTAATCAATTTAGGTTATAGACCACTTTTGATATCGAAGAACCCTAGAACAATTTATAGGGTTTTCGAGCTAGATATTTGATTTTGACTAATTCCTCTTGATTACAAGGTGTGTAGAATGTAATAAACACATTTTTAGTTTACCTTGAGGATTAAAAAACTTGTTTGAGGTGTTCTTGATCTTGGCCGATTTCAATAATGGAGAAAAAATGGGTGTGTTTGTTTCGTGTGATATGAAAAAATGGGTGCGGTGTTTGTTTATTTAAAATCTTTTGAATTTTTTGACACAAATGCACCCCCAAGTTTATATCCCTTTGCATTTCTTTTTAATAACTTTCCTAAGGTTAATACTAGTTTCACTATTGGCACAAATAGTCCCTAAAATTTTATTAAACTAGACTAAGCCTTAAGTTTTGCTATCAAATCTCTAAAGGCATAAACACATAACATATTAAGCACAACAAAGTTAAAATGAATTAACTTCCCGTTAAATATTATTTCGTTATTGTTTAAAAACCTTTTTCCTTTTATCACAATCATGATTTTGAAGAAGATTATTTGACATTTTCTCCCCTTTAAGCAATGACCCGTTTTCTATTTAAAGATCTGTAATCGTTGTTTGAGTGGTCAAATGCCTTGAAAAATTATTTTCTGATGAATTACTGAGATGATTATTTTGTTTCAAAAATCAACACCATAAAAATAAGATTTCTCTTATTTTCACAAAGAAATGCACTGACACGTACATTAATTTGTATATAGGAAGCACGGGTTATGTTGCAAAGTAAACACAAGCCTTTGCATGGTCATAAAGTAGACCATGCTCGAGAAAATTAATTCCTGTTGAGAGGTCAAGTTTTTTTTGTCGAAATACTTGCCTTTAAGATGATGAGCGGGTTGCTATCTGAAATAATAGCAAGCCATTTGACATGTTTTGAAATCTTTTAGATCTTCTGCTCGAACTTCATTTACAGCCTCGTATCATTATTAAATGACATTTCTAAGGCCGTAAATTTTATCGATTTTCAGAAGACATGTCAGAGATACCTATTTTTATATTTTTACATTTTTTTAATTTTGTATTTTGTTTTCTGGTTTTATATTTTTATGTTTTCTTTTCTGAAAAATTTATATAAAATGAAAAATCTTTTTGCGTTTTTATGTTTTCTTATATACATATGATACATAGGATATACCGCGAGTTACCACCATTACTCGTCCTCTTCCTCTGTCAGACGTTTTAGTGTTTCCGGAGACATACTTCGCATACCTAGCTTTTCGATCAAGAAGTGGAATCTTTCTCGTGGCAAAGGTTTGGTGAAGATGCCTGCCAGTTGATATTCAGTCCGAACAAAGTATAGTTCCACTATTCCATTATCCACTTGCTTCTTTATAAAATGGTAGCATACGTTGATGTGCTTGGCTCTCGAGTGTTGAACGTTTTTGCAGCATAGAGCAATAGAACTTTTGTTGTCGCAATACAGAGGGATCTTATAGAAATGAAACCCATAGTCTGTTAGCTGTGATCGCATCCAAAGGATTTGAGCATAACACCCAGATAAGGAAATATATTCAGCCTATGTACTCGAGATCGCAGTGCTTTTTTGCTTCTTGGAAGACCAGCTAAGAAGTTTATCACCTAAGAATTGAGCGCTTCCTGATGTACTACATCTAGTGTCCTGACACCCCGTGTGATCTGCGTTTGAATATGCTATTAGAGACATACCAGTATCCTTCGAGTACCATAGACGCATGTTAATGGTTCCCTTTAGGTATCAAAAGATCCGTTTAACCGCATGTAGGTGCTTTTTAGTAGGCTTTGCCTGATACCGAGCACATAAGAAGACTGCATAAATAAGGTCAGGTCTACTGGATGTCAGATACATGAGGGATCCAATCATGCCATGGTAAAGTGTAGCATCAACTGGTGTCCCCTGCCCTGTAGATCTTCATCCAGTTTATTCTTTTCCACCATAGGTGTGTCTACAGAGTCACTAGTTAGCAAACCATATTTTTTAATAATTTCGGAAGCATATTTTGACTGGTTTATGAAGATGCCTCTAGGACTTTAAGAAATTTGTAATCCTAAAAAGAATGACATTTGTTCCATCATCGAAATCTTGAACTTAGTAGTCATAATATTAGCAAACTCATTACACATAGCAGTATTTGTTGATGCAAGTATTATATCGTCAACATAAATTTGTACCAGTAATAAGTTGTTTCCTGCTTTTCTTTTGAACAGTGTTGGATCGACAACACCTTTAGAGAAATGTTGTGAAATGAGGAAACTTGACAGCATGTCGTATCATACACGTGGTGCCTGTTTGAGACCGTAAAAGGCATTTTTGAACTTGTACACATGTGATGGGTTGTCCTTATCAACAAATCCTTCTGGTTGAGAAACGTAAACCTCTTCTTTGAGCTCACAATTTAAGAAATCCGTTTTGACGTCCATCTAGTAGATCGTCATATTCATGTTGGCGGCATTTGCTACGAAGATACGGATGGCCTCTATTCTTGCAACTGGTGCAAATGATTCCTCAAAGTCAATTCCCTCCTCTTGCCTGAATCCTTGAGCAACTAATCTAGCCTTGTTTTTAAGTACCCGCCAAATTCGTCTGTCTTGACCTTGAAAATCCACTTCATTTGGTCAACATGACTTTATCTGGACACGGAACCAATTCCTAAACTTGTAGTCTTTCAAATTCATAAATTTCTTCTTGCATAGCATCAATCATGATGGTTCAAGGATAACTTGTTTGAAGTTCTTAGGTTCTACAGAAGTTAGGAAGGCATCAAAGTAACACCACATGGCATCAGTTTCGAGTTGCTTTCTAGTGAAGACTGGTTGAGACGGGTTACCAATCACGTTTGCCAATGGATGATCCTTAGTCTATTTACCAATCATTTCTAATGAAGAGTGAAAGGACTGCGCATTTAACGATGATTCTTGAGAAGTAAAAACATCATGAAGAGGTTCATGACATGGATCGTCAAAGTGTGCATTTGATATCGGTTCTTTAACACCTTGTGAGATGATTGAGGATTGTTGTTGTTTGTTAGTTGATGAAGTACTTGATGAAGGTGCATCTTGATCAATTGTTGTTGATAAAGGTGAACCGGCTATATCAACAGCTCTTGGTGCAGCAGCTACTGGAAATGGAACTTGAATTGTTTAGAAGCCATCGCTGTCAGCTCATCAAACCTTACATGAATGGTTTCTATGATTTTCTGAGTTCTTTTGTTATAGATTCTAAAATCTTTCTTTGCCAACACGTAACCAACAAAAATACCAATATCAGCATTTGCATTTAGTTTACCAAAATCCTCACTGTCATTGGTCGGATAATAGAGTAAACCAAAGACATGAAGAAATGATAAATCCGGCTTCTTGTCGTGCATTAGATCATATGGAGTTTTGTTGTAGCGGAGACAGATCAGGGAATGGTTTTGGGTATAACAAGCTGTATTGATTGCTTCGGCCCACAGAAATAATGGAGCTTTTGAAAATATCAACATTATACGAGAAGCTTCCACAAGAGTCCGGTTTTGTCTTTTGACAACGCCATTTTGTTGAGGAGTGCGAGAAACAGATGTTTGATGCGAGATTCTGACATTTTCATAAAATTCACAAAGGGTCTGATTGACAAATTTAGTTCCATTATCTGTTCTAGCATTACGGACTGTGGCATTCAAATGGACTTGAATATTTTTGATGCATTTGATGATAGCGTCAGGAGCTTCATCCTTTGATCTTAGAAATTTGACCCAAGTGAATCGTGAGTAATCGTCAACAATCACCAAGATGTACTTTTTCCAATTAATGCTCTCCACACGTATCAGGCCACAAAGATCCATATGCAGAAGATAGAGTTTCTCTTGATTAGTGTCTTCAGCCTTGGGTTGATGAGAGGATTTCTTGGTTTTTCCTAATGCACATGTTGAACACAAATGATCTTTCTTAAATTTAAGCTTAGGAATGCCTCATGCAAGACCGTATTTGGCTAGCTTGTTTAGAGTACCAAAGCTGAGATGAGATAACCGACGGTGCCATAAACAGCTCTTAGTCTTTGAAGCTTTTGATAGTAGACAGATCAGAGAAGCTTTTAGCATGTCATCAAGATAGATTGTGTACAAGTTTGTGTCTCTAGATCCTGAAAGTAGATCGACACCTTCTAAATTCCGAATAAAGCAAGTGTTTTTCTAAAAAGCAACTTCAAGATCCGCGTCACAAAATTGTCCAACAAAAAACAAGCTATGTCCAAGCCCCTCAACATATTATACCCTTGAGACAATTACGTTTCCCAGCTGATAGTCACCATACCCTATAATCTTTGCAGTTTGGTCGTTTCCAAATCGAACATTTCCCATAAATTTACTGACAAAGTTCATGAGCTGAGAGCGGTTTCCTATCATATGTTTATAGCATCTGAAGTCTAGATACCAGAGAACAATTTGGACAACCTGTCATTGATAAAATAAGAAGAAGGTGGAACATTTGTAGCATTGGATCCCCAACTATGATTGGGTACCGAGTTGTTAGACTTTAAGATTTGGTTTTTGTGTTTCAACTGAGTGAGAAGTGGATTCCTTAATGGATACTACTTTAGTGGGAGTGAACCTAGTTAAAGGGCACGAGTTACCAACTAAAGTGAATAGTCTTCCTGTTGGCTTCCACTTATATCCTATTTCAGTAAACATCTTACCCGTAGGTTTCTAAATATTTTGCATTTTATTTTTCTTTGCAGACTTAGATTTAGAGCGCACATTCACATCATTCACAAAATTAAGTAAATACACATTATGATTTGCATCAAACATACATTGCTTACATTTAACATAAATAATTTAGAATTCGCATTTAACATAGTATGCTTAACATTCTCATCACAAATAGGGTCTTTAACATGATTCTTTTTATTAGAATTTAAATTAACTCTCCTAGGTTGGACTTCTACTTTATTCTTCATGTTGCTACTTAGTGTTTGCGAGATCTTATCATTTTTTTATTGCATGTAGGCTGTGATTTGTTAGTACTAGTGGAACTCTTCGATCATGTATTTGGATGACTCTACCTGTTTATAAATGTTGCTTGAGGATGTGAGGGGTTCAGAAAACCTAACTTTCTTGACTTTGTTCATAGGTGTGACAACAACCAATTTCTCACTAGGTTTATACGCATTAGGGAATGTGTCTCGAACATAAACAAGTAACTCCTGAATTCGTTTGGCATGCTTACAGGCAAAGTCTAACGCATTATCTAAAGGTTTTTTTGCTTTAGCTTGTTCAACTATTCCTCGAAGTATATCTGCTTGTTCCTGAGTGTGTTTAAGATAGTCTATGTGAGATTCCCTATTTTTCAATAACTTAGGAGCTAAAGGATCTAAGTCTAGCTTGAACATGCCTGGAGCAATAGTGGTGGCATTGGGTATTTGTGTAGCATTTTCAATAATTTCTTTCCCTTTTAGTTTTCGTAAATTGTTTTTCAATGATGTAATCACAAAAACCTTGTCTTGAATTTGAGCTTTTAAATCCGCATTTTCAACAGATTTTGAGTTCAATTGAAGAATCAAAGATTCACTATGTTCTTTGGTGCGAACACGTGTCCTTTTAATTGAGTCAAACTGATTCTTGTAAATCTTTTTCAAATGGTCAATCTCTTTATGCAAACGCTTGTTTTCAGAAAGTAATTTGGCCACACTATGCTCCAATTCAATATTTATGGTCTCAATTTCATCCATATCTCGTTTGACTTTCTCTTCCTTGTCATTTTCTCTCATAGATTTGATATGTTCCTTCAACTTACAAATTGTAGTGTCTTTAGCTTGTAGCTAAGCTTTCAAATCGTTATTTTCAAAATATTCTGGAATTTTAAGAGCATTTTGATTATCACAGGATTTGTGCTTCTAAAAAATTTCTTGATTAAGTTGTATTGACAATTCAAGAGAAATACAATGTTTTACAAGTTGTGAGTAACTTTTCAAAAGTTTATTATACGCATTTTGTGTTTTTGAAAGCTCAACATCAAGATCGAAACACTTATCACAAGATTCACTTCTTTGCATTTCCAAATTCACAGATTCACCAATAAGAGTAGTAAAATTCATAACAGAAAGCAGAATATCTTAAGACATGATTTGTTGTAAGAGTCGATCATTTTTCAGAAAAAGTTCTTTCTTAACAATTTCAAAACATTGTTTATCTACTAAACACTGTTGAACAGCTGCTTCCACCTGGTTAAAAACTGTTTGTATTTCTGTTACCTCATTTAAAAGATCTCTATAAAAAACATTGAATATGTCTTTTAAGGTCGTTAAAAATATAATAATTTCTTTTAGAAAAACAACTTTAGTGTGTTCAAACCCCCATTCCCCTTCTGTAATAGCATCGAGTGTAATCCGCTTTTTCACCACGGTGTGGAAAAATGGAATTTAAGCTTTTTAATACTTGTATTAACCAAACTAACCTTAGGAAGTTCGCTAGGAGCCTCTATTCTACCAGGTGAAATATCAGATTCTTCATTATTAGGGTTAGAAGTTTGTAACCAGAAAGCTTGTTCAGCAGACAATTCTTGTTGTGGAACAAAACGTTTACCAAAATCTTTAGATAGTTGATTCAATTTTATGTAATCAATAGGTTTATGAGAAATGTTTTGTTTAATAGCCTCTGGATCCTTTACTTTTTCAGACATTTTTGATCGACTTACTTCTTCCAAAATCAATGTCTCTTCTTCATCAATCACAGGAATAACAACATGTTGATAGATTTATTAACACTTACCATCATCTAGGTTGGCCTTATTCCACTGTGCTTTCTTAAGATAAAAGGATTTTGTTAACCAAGAGCTTGTTTGTGTGTGTCGCTCTTAATAAACTTGTGGCTTTGTTATCATTGTGCTCTATTTGAGTAGAATTGCCCACTTTATAAACAATATTATCAAGTTCCTTTATTTTCTTTTCTAAATCAATTTCATTTTCCATGTATTTACTTTCCTTTTCTTTGGATTCATTTTTAAAAACAGTAAATGTTTGCAAAAAGATTCCTTTTCCTTGATTTGATTAGAAATTTTTTGTTTAAGTGAGTCAATTTGCTGCTTAAGTACAAGTTTTTCCTTAATCATATCATCTATTTGAGAATCTATCATTTTTTCACGAGTGCTTAAATCAGTATTAAGTCTTTGTTCAAAAGTTTTGACTCGTTCTTTATATCTCTCAAGCTCAGCGGTTAAGGATTCATTATTCTTTTCCTGAGTAGCCTTTTCCTAATGGATTACATAATTAATCATTTGTTCAAACATTTGTTCAATCACAGATAAAATCATTGAATCTTGTTGTGCATTCAAATTAGTTTCTTGAACAGCTACCTGTTGTGTTTCTTACAAATACTGAGAGTACAAAATGACATTGTTATAACTTGTTATCTCATTATCTTAAAAATCAATAACTGGTGTTTGTTCAAAATCATGCATTGCATGCACACTTTGATTATCCATATCATTATGATAGGATTTAGAATGAGGTACCTTTGAGATAACATCAGAACCATAGTTGGAAAGATTGGCCATTAGAACCGCTTTTGCATTAGAGACATCAGCATAATCAGAATCATAAGTATCTAGATCCTTAGTCTGAAAAAGCAACATTGTTTAGAATGGTTGTCTAAGCTCGCTTGACGTTAGAATTGCATGGGTCTGCAAGGGAATGCAAGGTTATTTTCATCTAAAATTTGACCAGCTTCTTGTGCTTCAGCCAACATTGCCTTGTCCTTAAACCATGCAGCGTTCCTTAGCCTCTTAGGCTGAGTGCATTGTCTAGCCATGTGTCCTTTACCTTGAAAATTATAGCATTTAACAACCCTTGCCTGCCCTCCTGTATTGTTTCCTCCAAAACTAGTAGCATAACCCTTATAGCCAATACCAACATAACTTTGTCCTTGCCTCTCTTGGATTTGTTGCACAGTATCCCTGCTGTCTTGAATAGTGGCCTGGTTTCTTGGATTAGAGGAAGTTCTAAGTTAATTGTTGGTTGAAGGGAACCTTAAAGAAGCTACAACTGTCAGGAAAGCCATTGCCTTATTGAGACAGGTAATTAGATCATCTCCTTGAGTAAACATCAGAACAATAAGACCTGAGTCTATTTGAGGGAACTCAGTCACTGGTTTTGTTGAAACTTAAGGTGAGTGATAAGCTATTTGTGGAACAAATGAGGTTTGATGATCCATATAAAACTAGTATTGCTGTGATGGTGAAATGGATGAATGACTGATTTGTGGTTGTGATAGATGAGGTGCTAGATGCATTGGTGAGTATTAAAGAGAGTGAACTTGTAGAATCATGGTGTTTGTTGAGGAAACCGTGTAGTGTTGTATTGAGAGTGATAGTTTGTAAGTTAAGATGGTGGTTGATTGTAGTCAACAATAAATGAAAGAGGATCTTGGTATCATTCACGCATCAAGCAAGTTTCATTTGCATGTGCCTTATACTGTTCGAGATATGAGTACAATTGATCATAGTTTGTAGTATGCAAATCTCTAGCCAACTTCACGTCTGCACAAACTTGCTCCATTCTGGTGGTAGACTGTTTAGAAACTTTCTATTCACTTGAACAGGTCTCATTGACATATTGATAACATCATTTTTTTGATAAGTTGAGCAAATCTCTAGTAGTACTGATACAATGTTTCACCCTTTACAAATGAAAACTTATCAAACTCGTCATACAATTTACATTCTTTTTCTTGTAATGACAATTTTGTTCCTTGCATAAGAAGCTTAACTCTGTCCCATATCTCTTTTGCAACTTTATGATGATTGACAGTGGCATACACATCAGGTGGAAGACCCTGAAGAACAATTTTGGTAGCTTTGAGATCACAGTCGGCTTGGATCTTTTCTATAGCTAAAAGTTCTGCATACGTCTTTTTCCTAGTGGTACCATCCTCTTGAACAATAGTAGGCCATATAAGTGGACCATTTAGAACTAAGTCTAGAATCATTCTCCCGTTCTCCCTATTCTCTATGTAAAGTTCCATACGACTCTTCCACGAGTCATACAAAGATTTTTCCAACATGGGAGGACGGTTGTTGGCACCAGCAATGATCATAAATTCTGCTAAAGTTATCATTTTGAATTGATTGATTAAATGAGAATAGATAACTTTTTGATCGTTTAGTGATTAGAGGTTATTGTATTAAAGTGAGGTTTGTTTAAGTGATGAAGTAATGGAATTACACGAGATTTTACAATTCTTGATAAAACCGAGAAAAGAAGTTAATCTTTCACGGGATTTTACAAATCAAAGAAAAACCATATAAATCTTCTAATGGAAGTGGTATAATTCACAAATGGTATAACTCACCCAAGGAAATGGTATAATTCACCCAAGTAAATGGTATACTTCTCCCAAGCAAATGGTATATTTCTCTCAAGCAAATGGTATACTTCTCTTAAGCAAAAATGTATAAATCACCCAAGTACGAAATATGCATACTTCGCCTAGAAGACCAGTTTAATTCGCCTAAAAAATTAGGTATAATTTGCCTGAAAAATTATGTATAATTCGCCTAATAGGAAAACGTGTAATTCTCCTACCATTAAACGTATAATTCGCCTAATATTAAGCGTATAATTCGCCTTATATAACACATATAATTTGCCTAATATAAAAACGTATAATTCGCCTAATATAAAGACGTATAATTCACCTAATATAAAACGTATAATTTGCCTAATAGAAACGGACGTATAATTCGCCTAATGAAATTTGAAACACAAAATTTTCAAAACACTTAAAGACTCACTTTTTGACGTTTTACTTGTTTTTTCTTGTACTTCTTACTATTGTAAGACTAGTAGAACATTAAAAATACAAACTTTATGGTTTTAACACCAAAAATTTGAAATCAAGATTTTGAGTACAAAAAACCTTTCGAACCAAAAAGACTCAAAAAGATAAAAAAAAATTGATGTTTTTCAAAGTTTTTCTTGTACAACTAGCTTATATTAAGATAGAAGAGTAATAAAAATGGAAGCTTTATGGTTCAAAACCCACAAAAAGTGAAAACCTTTTGTTAGATTTCAAACCAAAATGGACGCCTAAACGAGAAAGAAAAACGCACACAAAACAAAACTAAATCACCCTATGGCTCTTGATACCAATTGTAGAATACATGTATTATCTAATCTCACAATCTAATGACAAAGAACTAGAGAGAGAAAGTGGAAGGATGAACACATTTAGAGAGAGAAAGGAAGAGAGAATATTAGCTTATATGAAAATGAGAAAGTGAACAACCAACACCCTCTCCAAGCTATGAAGAGGGTATTTATACTTCTATAGTGGCCGACCATGGGCCCTTATGTGGGCTATTCATGGGCCTTGGGCCTTTATACCTTACTAAGGTTCTAAAAACTATATTAGACCTACGAGCTACATGTTTCAGGTGTGACCAAGCCTTTTCTCGATTCCTAACACTTCTTGTAAGCATGCATTCACCAGGATCACCAATGATGTTTACAAGTTCAATGTGTTGGTATTTTGACCATCTATTCTGAGGAACATGATGAGAACTTGTAGAGGCTTGATTGGATATTTGAGACTAAGGGACATCAGGGACTAAAGATTTACTGATAGATACTAAGACTTTAGTATTGTTCCCTGATGGTCCTTCAGTGGGTAGGGTGATAATTTATTCATTATGAACATTTTGTTCATAAGTTCATTTGGTGTTGATTAGGTCAAGAGGACCTTCGGCATCTTTAGTGTGAGGTAAGTGAAGCTCATTTGGAGCAATCACTTCAGGAACATGTTTTTCTTAGATAAGTTCAGTGAGTGAACGACCATGAGGAATGACATAGTATGAGATATCATAATTTGCTTGATATTGTCTAGATGGGTCATCCTCATGAATAAATTCATCAAGAGATATCTAGAGGAATCATCAATTCCTATCTCATCTACTGATGTATTGGTAAACCTAATGGCTTTCATACTCTTATCAAATGTAACATGATAAATCTCCTCAACTTATTATCTTCTTGTGTTAAAGAATCTAAAGGCTGTAGAGTTAAATGAGTATCTTAGAAAATATCCATCATCGGCCTTGGCATCAAATTTGCCTAGATGATCCTTGTGATTATGAATAAACATGAGGAATCCAAACATATGAAAATAGTTGATATCAGGGATTCTTTCTCTGAATATCTCATAGGAAGTCTTATCATGCCTTTTGATAATGATTGATCTGTTCTAAGTGTAACAGGCTATTCTGACTGCTTCAGTCTAGAAATGCTTAAAAGGTACTGATCCATTCAGGATTGTTTTAGCAGCCTCAATGAGAGTTTTATTCTTCCTTTTAGCTACACTATTTTGTTTAGGTGTATAAGCATAAGAGAAGTTGTGGGAAATTCCTTTCTTAAAACAAAAACTCTCAAGCTCATGATTTCTAAACTCAGTCCTATTATTAGTTTTGATTTGTTTGACTTTTATACCATTTTGGTTCTCTACCATCCTAATAAAAGACATAATCATTTTAGGTTCCTGACTCTTCTTCCTGAGAAAGTGAACCCATGTGTACCTTGAGTACTCATCAATAATGACAATGGTATACTTCTCATGATTTATGGACATTGGACTTACTGGTCTAAATAAATCCATATAAAGAAGATGCAAACACTTCCTGATAGAGAAGTTTTATTTAGTTTTGAATGAAGCTCTATGGTGCTTCCCTTTTTCACATGCTGAGCAAGGTTTATCCTTTGAATAAACTAGGGAAGGAAGACCAAGAACTTTGGTTATTTTTGCAAGTTTATTAATGTTCTTGAAATTTAGATGAGATACCTTTTATGCCATAGCCAGTTTACACTTTCTAAGGCTTTGGCAAAGAAGCAGGCTCCATTTGGAGTCAGTGATGACATGTCAAGGACATATACATCATTTCTTCTAGGTGATATCGAGACAATTTCTTTGTTAGCATTAAAGATTGTTCCTTGCTTATCATCAAATTATACAATATACTTAGCATCATAGAGTTGACTAATGCTAATTAGACTGTACTTAAGACCATTTACAAAGGCTACTTTTGTAGAAATAATACCCTCACAACCATATCCCTTCGTAATACAAGATGAGTTATCACCAAACACTACCTTAGGACCTGGTTGCTCTACATATTTGTGCAGATAACTCTTGACACGAGTCATGTAGGATCCCGATAATCACTTTCACTTCATATACCACACGAATCTAGATCAAGAAAAGAGAGAGTGGGAAGATTTCTAGAGAGAGAAACAAGAGAGAGGTTAGAGAGAAAAGAGAGAAATGAGAAAAAGAATTATTTAGAAATGAAATCAACTTTTTTTTTCTAGGTGGAAAAGTTACTTATATACCCCGACACATTAAGTGACGTTCGGGATATTTGACTAGGACCCGGGCTCGGGTTTTGCTTGGGATTAAACCCGAAACATATACAATATTAGATTAACTATCGAGCCCGATTCCCGATACTTTCCTATTACAACGTTAACTAATTGATTGACCGAGACTAAGACTCATACACGTAATGAACGAACTTCCTGTTCGGCTCAATATTTTGAGGCTAACAATCTCCCCCGAAGTGAGTTCATTGATATCACTCCTTCATGAGATCAATGAGATTGTTTTTTTTGTTAAGCTCATGTGGTCTTGGTCTTTCTCTTTGTTCTTAGTTGTAGGCTTGTTCCTTCATGCTTTGTGATCTTGACTTTGAGCCTTTGTCATTGTCTTTATCGTCTTTGCCATCTTGCGATCTTGTGTCTTTGACCAACATTCTCATACTATGCCTCATCTTGAAAGCTTCAAATCAGAGTTAGCGGAAGTCTTTGTCTTTTAAATCTTGAGCTTTCTTGATAGTTTGTCTTTGTAGAATGAGCATGAATATGTGGTAATGAATTGACTTTGGTTGATTGGGATACCGTCACCACCGTTTTAACCTGCAGGTTTACGTTAGTGATAATCGAGAAAAATGATTTGAAAATCAATCGACGTGTTACTTGTAAAAGCGTTTTTGTAACACCTTAGGAGTTTTAATCTTTTTATCAAAATTCATCAATCATCAATTCATTTACTGGACTAAATCGATATCCAGTTGTCACAAGATTGATTCATCTAGAATCTCGCAAGTCACCTACCGAGAGCTTGTTTGAGGTTGACTCAAGCAGGATTTCCATCTTCATTGTGAATACTAAAAGTATCACTCTGATGTTCTGGCAAATATCACAAGGATATTGCATAGGACTCTTGTTAACAGCTTGTGAACTTGATGATGTTCAACAAGTGTTTGAAATGGAATGTGTCCTAACGAGATTTTTATTGATCTCTTGGCTCTAGACTCGATTAGTGCATTTTGGTTTTAGTACTCGAAGGCTAGAGCATATTGCCACCTATTCAATATCAACAATCTCGGAGTGAGATGTCAATAGATAACGTATGTATCTCCGTGACAAATGAGACAAGTTTTTGTTGAGAGAAACCCGAATGGCTGGGAAGGGTTGTGCATTGCATCACTGGGTCCATGATGTCGTTTTCAATGTCAGCAATCAACTTGTTATTTTGACAGCATATGTGTTGACCCAGTTTCTGCCTTAAGTTGTGTGGAGGGCTTCTTTCTTTAGACCCTTTATCCATACATTTCCTTTTCATTCTTCAACGCCTTCAATGCTTACCAAGACGTCATTACTGACACCTTGTTGTGATTGTTCCAGTGTTAGCTCAATCTTAGTCGGCATTATTCCCATATACATTCATCTCCAATCATACCTAAGGACTGCTATTTTAATTTTTGGATGTCTTGGTTAAGATCCTCTGGTTCTTGTTTAGATCATAGGATTGATTCTTAACCTAACCACCTTATAATGCAGAATCGACGTGAAATTAAAGATGTTGATGGGTAGATAAGATCGAGCCATAAAACCTTTTTCTTACTGTTCAGCACATTGAGTCGATTAGATCATATTTTAAATACATTTTCTCCCCTTATTTTAAATAATAAACACTTAGTTTTTGAAATACCTTGTGATTAAAATATGTCTTGAAAATTCCGTGGGAGAAAATATTATCAGCATGAATGGTTTGGAACATTTTGATAATGTTTTGAATACATAAGAATTGTCGATGTTGATGTATCTAAGAACATTAAAACTTTGTTTTTCAAAAAAAAACCCCCCTCAAAAATAGGACCAATTGAAAATTTGTTATCTTTTGAAAACATTGTGTGGGTTGGAGTGTTAAACACACAATTTTGAAAGATTATGAATTGTCATCGAGAAATTCTTGAAAAATTATGTTCAACTTTTTGAAAAACCAGATGTTAGAGGACTTCGCTTCTAACGGTAAGGGTAAGCGCACTGATACGTACACTATCCTTTTTCTTAAGCTACAAACATTGAATGTCTTGTAAGAACAGCTCAAGACCGAGAAACGTTAATTTTCTCATTGGGAGGATAAGTTATAAACCTTCCTTTATTTGAAGTCCGGGTTATGTACTGTATTTGCTATATGCCCCTTTAGAAAATTCAGAATGACATGGTCTTTGAAACTATTTGATAACTCTCGCTTCGAACTTCATTTACACACCCGTGTGCTGTGGTCTTGAATTCCGAGTTCTGAACGGTTATGATCAGAAGTCATTTGATGAAGAACGAGGCCTGAACTGATGTGAACAGACATCATTGCCATGAAGACCGAGGCTTGATCTGCTGTGATCAAACGTCTTTTGAACATTGAGGAACGGGGCCTGAAGTGTTATTTTCAGCAGACGCCATTTGATGAAGAACGAGGCCTGAACTGATGTGAACAGACGTCATTTGATGTAGCTCATCTTTTGTGAAACCATTCTGGCACTGGTTTCTTAGATATCAGTAATTTTAGCAACCACACTCTGAGATTTTCCTGCTTTTCATTGTATAGTGCATCTGCATTTAGGTCAATTCTTTGTTGCTTTTGACCATTGAATGATGTACCTGCACTTAAACCCAGAGTTTGTTTGCATGCATGAATATGAGGGATATCTACTATTGAACCATGCGCGGGTTCACTGTCAACCTTGCCCGTGCAAGAGTTGAGTAACTTTCCTGTGGGAATCCACCTAAGACGAACATTACTAAAGATTCTACCCGTTGGTTTCCACCTAAGACAAGATCTAGGATTCATTGTTTTCTCAGGGACAGTGGTAGTCTTTTTGTTTGAGAACCTATGTCCTGTGGGGATCTGTCTTTCTGGTTTCTTAGATGCACTTGACTTTTCTACGGGCATATATCTCTTTGTTGTCTTATGGGATTTTGCATCCTTATTCTGTGCAGAGGCACGAGGATTTAACCTTGAGAGGTATTCTAAGACGCATTCATCATGATTTGCACTGTAAAGGCACTTTTTGCATGTAGGACATTGCAATTCATTGAACTTCAAGAAAGGCTTTTGTTTCCTATGTTCTCCTAAGTGAACATCTTTGTTTGAAACCCGACTACTCATTGATGCTTGCCAATTCCTAGGTTTTGGTTTGCAACCATTAGCAGTGTTGGGTAATCTAGCAGGATCAATCATACTAGGTTTTCCATTCACTTCTTTGTCTTTCTGAAGTTGTGCACTTTTCTTAGCTTTCTCTAGGTAGTAGTTATGAACCATGTCATTTGAGCCTACTTTTTCCCTTGGTGACTGATGTGACACATGCTTTGGGCAATTCCTAGAGGGGCCAGGTGCAATCACATTGGTGTTTCGAACTGCTTGTTTTCTAATCTGAGGCAAATTCTGTTGAGTGACTTGTTTAAACAAACCATCCGACACATTAGTTTTATTAACCGACTGTTTCGTTTGAAAACTTCTCATTTCAGGAGAATTTGAAAAAGGAGTCGGTTTTCCTAAAACTGATGGTTTTGGAATTCGTTGAGCATTTGGTTGTCGAACAACAGATGGTTTATTAAACTGAGTTTCCACAGACTTTCCCTTGCAGTTCTCGATGAGTTTCTTTAACTCACTTATCACCATGTTCTTGTCTTGCATTTGAGCTTTCAAATCTTGTATTTCATGATATTGTTCACGTTCTTTTCGAAATACATTAGATCCATTTTCTTTGCAAACTGAGTTGTTTTCATTTGTTCTTTTCATTGTTGTAAGGCAAAGGTTCTAGAGAAATCAAGTGTTTTTTCAAGTTTAGAAAACTTTTTTACAAATTTTGAACTCGCGTTATTAACAGATTCAGTTTGTTTTGAAAGCTTTTGTGCAAGACATTCACATTCTTTGACTTTATGAAGATACAAGCATTGTAATTCAGCATAAGCATTTAAATCAGACAGAGAATGCAAATATGAACATGTAACATCTTTAGACACACACTCTTCGATAAGTAGATCATACATATTTGAAAAATCAGCCTTTTCAGATTCAAGTTCGTCAACCTCGTTTTCAAGGGATTTAACGTACTCAAAATCTTCATGCATTTCTGTTTTAAGTTCGTGTTCAAATCGAAAACTGTCATTTTGTGACTTTATTGAAAGAGGCATGAGTAAGGTTTTTATCAAAAGTTCCATATCATGAGCAGTTGGCACCCGAAAATAATCACTAGTATGTTTAAACCAAGTTTGATCAACAATTTCCCTAAATTGATTGATGTTAAATGTCATTTCGTTAAAAACTTGTCTACTTTTACTAATGGATTTTGAAACGTAGAGAGGAAAACGTTGCTTTAGCAATGTTTGTTTTGTTCTAACATAAACGGTTTTCTCCACATTGTCTTTCTAAACTTCTTTTGGCGCGTTCCAAACTGATAAAGATACTCCAGTGTGGCGTGCTTTGAAAATTTCATAAAGATATTTTGTTTGTGTAATCATATTGTTTAAACAGATCTTTTTCAATTTTGATTCTACTCTCGTTATCAGAGTCATGGTTCGTCCCTTTCAGGGCGAAGTCTGTTTGCAGGATCAGAAGTATCATATGGGGATCTCATACAAACGGGGTTTAATCAGATAAGCTTTCTTGAGGTTCCTTGGATTGGCAAGGTTGTCTACCATTATATGTCGCGCATTTGGGTGCGAAACATATGATATGGTCTGAATTGAGATTACGAGTATACTCAATTTCGTTCAAACTTTAACTGTTGTCATTTCAGTCATCTTGTCAATATCTTTTTCTTCCTTAACCTTTAAATCGAAATGACTTTGTATTTTTCTTTGAGATAACCTTCCAGTTGTGACTTTAGTTAAAAGCCCTACTCTTTTGGACTAACAGCATCGTGTTTCTGATCAAGAAACTGGAAATTTCATAGGCTTTTGTCTTAAAACCTTCTTTATTTCAATGTCTTTTAAAGTATTAAGTCCTAGAGTTTATTTAACTTTGTTGAGAATCTCATAATCAATCGGTCCGGTCACTTAAGGCTTTGTACTTCTCAAACTCATTCTGTTTGTTTGAGTGCAATCAGACAAACTATCCGACAAATAATAGCCTCCCCGTGCACTTAATTGATTTCATAAGTAGTTTTGCCATTTTTCTAATTCTTGAGTTCATGATGGTTTGCTTTCTTTAATTGCTTTAAATCGTTTTGTTTTCTCGTATCATGAGTTAAATTAGCAAATTAAATTAGCAAGGAATCACGCTCATTAACACATTCTTCAGCATTATGATCAGCCTGATTATTCATTAGTTTTTTTTTTTTTTTTTAAAAAAACCATTTATTTGTTGAATCAGAAGTGACATTGCTTTCATCCTTCTCCAATAACATATGATCGTTAATGGATTGGTTGCTCAGAATGTCGTCTCACATTGTCATACACATTACTTTCATCATGATTTTGTACCTGTTCCAATGGTGACCTGTAGACAGATTCTTGCAGGGGAGATCCTCCTGATCTTTGCCTGAAGCTGTATGTCTTTCAATCCTGTTCATCAATTTCTTCATCCATGTCTTAGCGATTCCAGCTCTGCTCAGCTTGCAGAGGAACACCTTGTTCAGCTTGTTTGCACATCATCATCTTTTTCTTGTGATACGCGTAGTCTTTAACCCGCTTTGGCTTCCTGCATTCCTTTGCATAGTGCCCATATCCCTTGCAGTTAAAGCATTGTATCCTAGTCTGTTGCTATTGCCTGACTTTACCTACTGTTTCCCTAATCCAGCAATGACATTGTCCTTTGATTCAAAACTGCTTGTGGATTTGTTATTGTTTATACTTGGTGTGGTATCTTCAGTCTTGCTTCTTGGAGTTTGAAGAGTGTCCTGAAGGTTGTTGTTGGTAGGTTTGTAGAGCTTCTTGAAATACTTTGCAAGGAGTGCCAAATTCTTTTGCATTTCCTTATCCCTCTGAGCTTGTTCAGGATCACTGTCTTCATCAGAAACTGAAACTGACTCAGATTGAGGTGTTATTGGTTTGGCAATCTCTTTGCCTTTGTGTCTGGTAGATGCATTTGGTCTTGTGGAAGATGATGTTGCATTTGATCTTTGAGGTTTTGGTGCTTGATAGTAATTATCTGAATATGGTTGAGCAGCCGCAATGAGTGCTAACGGCTTTCCTTTTGGCTATTCTCTCAGCACGGATATCATTAACTTCCAGTTGAAACTGCTTCAGAATGTCAAATAATCTGTGATATGAGACGATGTCTATCTTTTCTGATTGTTTGACAATCGTCACAAATCTTGACCATTCTGGTTGAAGTTGTTGAAGAAATTGAACATTCACTTGCATTGTTGTAACTTGCAAGTTGTTCCTTGTCAACTCATTCATCAATTGTTGAAACCAAGAGTAATACGCTCATGGATTCTCCATCTTCGAGAAGTAAAACTTCCCAAATTCCCAGAACAGAGGGGGTCTTACCATCTTGTACGTTCAACGATTCACCCTGTTTTAGCCTTTCAATGCTATCCACATTTCATTTGCTGTGTTGCAAGCATCAACAGTTGAGTAGATTTCATCTCCAATACCGGTTAAAAGCAAGAAAATTGCTTCCTTTTCAGACTGAAAGTGTTCTTTGTTCTCTGGAGTCATGTTCAATATTGTTTCGACTGATGTATGTTGTGGAACTGCAGGACGACCTTCCGCTGCTTCAACAGCTTGAACTTGTACAGTGGTTGGCATGTAGGGACCACTTAGTATACTCTTTTTCAGTCCGCCACCATTTGGTTTTGTGTCAATGTACCGTAGAAAACGTGATCTCCATTGTGAATATCTTCCTGGTCCAAGCATTGGAGGACGATCTTTCGAACCAGCTGCCATGATATTATTGTGCATTTGACTATCTGTTGAGGATGTGTTGACTGGAGTAGACATTGTTAATGAATGGATATTGACTATGAAGTGTGAAAGATTTTGTTGGATCTTAAGTGGATGTGATGTGATTGAAGTTGTGGTTGTATGTAATTCACGGGATTTTACACGTCTATGATTAAAACCGATAAAAATTTAACGGGATTTTACAAAATCAATAGAAAACCGTGAATGATTTGATTCGGAATCAGCGGCCAATGATTTAATTGTCTAAAAACAGATAATTTTCTGGCTAGGGTTAAAGCTGTTGTTTAAATTGGCTCACAAACTGAGAAACGGGCCGAAAATTACCAGATGCGGCCGTAAGCTAGTAACAAAAACAGTCTAACACAAATTCCATAAAACTGGAAATATGTCAATAAATCATAAGTAAACGATGGTTTGGGCCTAAAAATCCTTAACCAACTAAAGGTGGTTATAGCGTGATCCGTCTCGTTTTTCTCTTCGATTTGAGAGGTCACGGGCCTGAAACGGACTTACGGATCAAAAGTTATGGCTGTTTTACTGAAACCCTTTTCTTCACACAAAACGCAGTGACACCAAAACGCAGTGACACCAAAACGCAGTGGTTGAGATTTGGTCAAAACGCAATGGTCAAAACGCAATGGTCAAAACGCAATGGTCAAAACGCAATGGTCAAAACGCAATGGTCAAAACGCAATGGTCAAAACGCAATGGTCAAAACGCAATGAAATTTGGTCAAAACGCAATGAAATTTCTTCAAAACGCAACCTGCAATCAAAACGCAATGAACCAAAACGCACCAAATCAAAACGCAACTGTGAAGAACACTCATACGCATACATGAAGAAATCCAAAACGCTACAAGAACTTTGCATAGAGAATCAAAACTGCAACGACGAAAATATACGATTTTTTTTCACAAATATCGCCTTATAATCACCCTTTTTGAACTTTTAAAACTTGATTACTCTTGTCAAATTAGCTACTTTATGCCTAGATCTTGCTTAATAACATAAACATTCACACATCTAAGCACAAAAATTCGGGTTTGATTTTTTTCTTCAAAATTACACACGAATTTGATCTTGTTTAACCACAAGAATCAACCACGAATCCACACGTAGCTCTGATGCCAATTGTAGGATCCCGTAACACTTCACTTCATATAATCAAACACGAAATCGGAACTAGAAATGAGGAGGTGAGTTGTTTAGAGAGAGAAAGAGGAGAGAGAATTGAGAGAGAAAAGAGAAATGAATTATTTTAGAAATGAACAACTTTCAACAACTTACTTTTCCAAGTGGAAAAGTTCCTTATATACCCCGACACTTAAAAGTGACGCGCGGGATATTTAACTAGGACCCGGGCTCGGGTTTTGCTTGGGATTAAACCCGAAACATATACAATATTAGATTAACTATCGAGCCCGATTCCTGATACTTTCCTATTACAACGTTAACTAATTAAAGACCGAAGCTCCATCGTAGAGTGACCGAACTTCCTTGTTCGACTCAATAAATTGAGGCTAACAATCTCCCCCGAAGTGAGGTCTTGAACACTGGAACGAGCTTCCTTTATTGACTCAATAAAATTGAGGCTAACAGACTCCTTCCAAGATGTCATATGGATAAGAAGTATTAACATATGATGATTATGGGTTTGAATAGACTAAGTGTTGTATTGAGAGATTCCTAAATCCTCAAGGTTTCTTTGTTAAGCATTATGTATGCTTTTCATGTTTGGGGTGTTTAAGGATAAACATTATCGTAAGACTTTAGGTCGAACTAAATGTTGATGATAAGGATGATTGGTTGAGGAAACATAAACGAAGAAGGATGAGTGTGAATGGAAAGGGAAGGTGTTGACTATAGGTTTGTTAAGTGTTTTGTTGGTTGTTAATGTTGATTAACAAAGGTGAAATGTGAAAATGGTGGAAGAAAAGTAAAAGATACGACATTGTATGATTCTCACATCACTTGAAGGTTGAATATCTTCTTTATGTTCTTCACTTGCTCAAAATCGGAAATGAACAAATGAAAGACACGACATTGTGATGACTCAACAACACTTGAAGGTTGAATATCTTGTTTGTGTTCTTCACTTACTCAAAAGTGGAAATGAACAAATGAAAGACACGATATTGTGATGACTCAACAACACTTTGAAGATTAAATATCATCTTTGTGTTCTTCACTTGTTAAACAGTAGAAATGATTGGATGAGACGCATTTCATTACGAAATTCACTTGACTTTTGACAACATTGGCCCACATGCTTATGAGTGTTGAGATATGAGGATGAGACGCATTTCATACGAAATCCAAATTAACTTTTGACAACATAGGCACTCATGCTTATGTAGTGTTCGGGATATGATATTGAGTTACATTGTACATTACGAAATTCTCTTGTGGGAATTGTTTCATGGTGAATTCTTGTGAACATGACTAGGTGGATGACACGAGGTTGATAGTAGTAAGGATGACTCGGTTTTTCATTTCACATTGGTGATTTAGGGATGTACTAGAACTAGTGATCACTAACAAGAGTAAATGATACTTATGAGGTTTTAGTGTATGGTAGAAGTGTATCTTGTGGTTTCTAGTGAATAAGAATCACATATGTGAGTTCTTAAGAGTGTTTGTTAAAGGATATATGTGAAGATGTGTGTTTTCCCTTCCTTTCTAATTCGTGCTCATCCGGACATAAATTGTGGAATAAAAAGAATAGGTGAAGAGAAATAACGACGGAAGCGATGAGCTTGACAATGTCATGACGGATGACGGTTAGCATACGATGAACTTCATCCGTGAAGTTATGTAGCTCTTCTCGAGTATTGCGAATGTTCATAGAACAATCACACGACGAGGTATGAGGTTGTCTTAAAGGTGGTAGCGGAAATGTGGACAGAAGATATTAACCATCTATATAATAATAGAGGCGTGACAAAGGTTTTAGTGAAATGACTTAGACATGAACAATGAGTGACATTTTAATTTATATTTCGCGAATTAAAAATGCTTAAACATTTAGGCTTGAATGATTAAGTTGTCGAGATTGTCGAAATGTATCTAATAGTAACAAGACTATTAAAATGAGAATGACATGTTTATGAGATTTGTTTCATCATTCCTAGACCTAGACTTAAAAAGGTTCACGTTTGAGTGGTTTAGTAAGGATGTCAGCGATGTTGTCTTCCGACGAAACTTTTTTGATGAAGATATTTCCTTTTGGACATTGTCGCGAAGGAAATATGACAAATTATGATGAGTTTTCAATCCTAAGATCGATGGATAATGTTAATCACATTGTGTATTGAGGTGAGCATGACGATAAAACCATCGTACATTCTAAGGAATGGAAAGGACTAACGAACGTGATAGTACTTTCTTAGGTGTGTTATATTAAAGATGCTAAGATCACTTATGTAAAAAATTCGTAAGACCCTGTCACGGAAGGTAGATGTAAGCTTTTAGCTTTAGGAAGAGCATTTTAACAGGTGTTGTTAAAAGGCTTGAATATGAATTTTCAGATATGACCTTTAACGTTTGCGATCGCAAGTTAAAGATACTTGAATATTTCAGATGAAATATTTAAGTTGTCAAACCTACTTAGACGTCATGTAAAACATGTTAGCATTTAGCATTTAGGAGCATGTGTTATTTAGATAAACTAAGAGATATTTTATCTAAATTGCTAGAAAAAGACAAACGCCTTTACAATAGACATGCATTCAATAGCTAAGCAAATAAACGTTGAGCATCAAGATAATCATGAAGGCATATAATTGCATTACATGGGAGCAAGTTATCATCTTGAAACTTCAAAGCACATATGTGAGGTGCAGGTTGTCTAGATTGACTAAGGAGAAACCTAATTTCTACTTGCTTAGTGTGCACTCCTAATGAGATACAAAGTCCATCAATGTAGACTATCATTAGGCATATTTAGGAAGAGCCATTTAATCAAATTAGAGAATGAATATGAGACTATCACTAGTGGTGCTCAATTCAGGCTAAACACGACCATTTTTACAGGTTATACCACGAACCCAACTTCACTCTTGGAAGCAATTCAACCGTTAGGTCAAATTGAATTTCTAGTGCAATAGATTCTCTAGTAGTCATTCTCATGTTAGACAAAATAGAATTCCTATATTTGCCTAATGAAGTGTAGCAAAGATAAAATTTGTATTGTCTTTTCATACAGGGCCTAACATTCTTTAATTCTGGTTCGCATAATCCTAATCAAGATGCGTGGAATTCTATGGTTGAATGAGAGAGGAAGCATGTTGTTGTATGTTTTAGAAGGTGTAACAACTGGTAATTTTCCAAACTTATTATTATAATAAATTATACTAATTATTATTTATATTTTACTCTTGAACATTTCCGAACTCATTTGACTTGAAAACGAGAACATATCTCGCAAATTGTGAAAAACCGTATACAACGCGTACTGACATGATAATTAGTAAATTTATATTTGATTATCACAATTTATTTAATAAAAATATATAATAAATTATTTAACATTTTATTAAAAAACGTTTGTTAAAAACGCCAATGTTCAAGTTAAAGTTTTATTTTACGGACAAAGCTTACCCGTGATACCCGATGACGACCCAATAAATAACAAATATTTTAAATAAATTTTATAAAACATTAATGAAATACTAGTTGTGTAAATATTCACTTTTCGTGGAAAAATTATTTTAAACGCAATGGTATGAATTTCGAGTCCTCGATCAATTGTTATCTAGCCTAAACAAGTCCTGAGCCTTAATAATACAAAAATTACAATAATGGTCCCTGTGATTAGTTTACACCTCGAGTCCAAATAATAGTGTGTAGATTTCGGTGAATATGGTCGTATATATATTCGTTACGAAGCTAATTTAATAATCTAGTGACTTTTATAAAAATTATATTGTTATGGATAAAGTATATAATTTTTACGGACCAAAAACTAGTAATTTTGGAAGAATGAAAAGAAAAGATAAGCCCCTCCTCCATTTCTCTTCTCATTATAAATACTACAACCTCCTCATTTCACCTCATTTTTCACTTCTCATTTTCTTCATTCTAGAGAGAGAGAATTCTCTTCTCATTCTCTCTAGAATTCTCTGCTCCCTCTCTCTAAAACCACCACCACCTCTCTCCACCACCACCACCACACTGTCGGCCGCCTCCGCCGCTCACCGTCATTCGCCGTCGCCGCCTCCCACTGTCGTCCACCGCCTACCGCTGTGCTGCCGCCCGCCGCCGCCGTTTTCTTTCTTTGTTCGTGGTTTTCAAGATTTGAAGGTTTAGGTTTGGTGTTCGGGGTTAGTACACGACGTTTGGGTTGTGTTTAGGTTATTAAAAAAAAGAGGATTTTCTTCAAACTTGTAAGTAATCACTTAACTAATCTTTTTATCTTTTTATTTCTTTTATTTTGTATATAAATAGTTA
>BQNB010029221.1:0-51301 GCA_026074375.1 Tanacetum coccineum | reverse complement strand
AAAATAGTATATGTAAATTTATGAAATAGTTTTAATGACCATCGTATCACGCACGATGTCTTTGGAAATGTTTAGAGACCATTGTGTCACTCATAATGTCCTAGGAAAATTTAGTATTATATAGATAACTTCTATAAATATATATATATATATCTACGTAAGGCTGACGTAAACGTAGAGAAAAGATAAACGCACGGCAAAGGAAAACCCATATCATAGTAGGTTCAATGCAAAATGATGTATATAGTAATTATGACAATATGATATATAAATTGCACTTATATATATACATATATAAAATGCTATTATTATTAGATACATATATAAGCAGGTAAGGCACGTAGGATCACATACTGGTTATAGACCAGACCTAGATATACTACCTGGTTCTCTATAACCTTGGCTCTGATTACCAATCTGTCACACCCCCAAACGGGGCCTGGACGGAATACGTGTCCGAGGGCGTGACGTCATAACAATCCGATCATAAAGCAATAAAGAACGACCACTAATCACAGACATTTGAAAAAGTTTACTCGTCGCATAAAATAAAATAATTTTAAGTTTTACATCCCATAATAATTAAGTTAAAAGTAGCGGAAGCATAACAAAGTTTTGATAATGACAACGAGTAAATAATAGATAAGTCTTGAAATTGGCGAAGTCACATAGCACATAGACTCCACATAGCATCAAGAATCAATCCAAGCTAAGCACCTGAGAAAACATGTTTAAAACGTCAACATAATGTTGGTGAATTCATAGGTTTAAGTTAATACAAGAGTGGACCACAAGATTTCAAAACGTATGCGACTACTATAACAGATACAGCATCACATAAAAAGTATTTACTATTGCACTAAGCTCATGACACTGAAGCTAATAATCAACAGGGCATGCTACATCATATCGCATAGTATTCATGCCCTTAACCGGTGTCCCAAACCAAAGACCACCATAATGCACAATCGACATGACATATATCCGTTTGTTCTTCGTTAAGTGGAACCAAAGCGGATAGGGATAATTAGTCCCAATAGATCTATTTACTCACTCGCGCTCCCTCAACCGGTCCTCCGGTCGAGAAACTAACAGTTCATGATAATTTGGGCAGTAGTAGGTTTGTAAGCAACTTAGGCAACACATAAACATGTAAAACTTGCGTAAAGAACTTGTGTCCAATTTAAAAGCAAACAATGTTTCTCACCCCATGGTATAAAGCATTTGTAAATCAGTAAAAATGTGGGGCTATGAACTCACCTTAGCAAGGATAAGCGATAACCACAACAAATGATGAAGATATAAGGAGGTTTAGCCGCGACCTAGAGTAAACATGGGTATGACTTAGCATTCGTTAAAGAAACAAGTAAAGCATCCATGTTCATCATTTAAAGCATCCAAGTGTGTTTGCGTTTTAGTAATAAAAGACTTTGAAACTTTACCACGTCTTAGTTAAATCCCGACACTTACAAAGAGTTACTATTTTTAGAAACTTTCCTTTTTAGGAAACTTTTTAGTTTCAAAACGTTAATAGCGTCCCCTATTTTCTTAAGTTTCCATATTTTACAAATCGCTTAAACAATTCTAAACCGCCTAATCCTTATGTTTAAATCGCCTAAATGTCCAATTCGTACCATTTTTAATAATCCTACTTTTTATTAAGGTCGTCATCTCAAATAACCTTTCATGACATTTCTAGTTGTTCTAACTAATTACTTAGCATTTCTATATGTTTCGCTTGCATTTAAAATATCCAAAATCGTCCGAAAGTGCCCGAAACCCCCTTTTTCTTTTTCAATCAGCAAGCATTATTTAGAGTTTTTCTTAAAAATCTATATTTCCGATTTGTGGTAAAAATGTCTCTCGTTTTTTACTTTTAGGCTAAGCGGTTGCCAACATTATAGTAAAATCTTCATTCCGGACATACTTTCGTGTTTATACTTAAGCCCATTCGACCAAAAGGGCTCCTAATCGCCCGTTTTAGCTACTGATCTGGTCATTACATTTTCCATTTTCGCCGAAAAATGTTTCGAGTTTCATTTGGCCATAACTCGGCCGTTTTATGTCCGATTTTAAAGTGTGGTATATGAAAATTATCTATTCGAAATAAGCTTTTCAAAAACTACTTTTACGTCTAATGAAAACATTTATAAGTCATTCAAAACCCCAAAACAAGTCGGACAGCAAGCTATTTTATCGAAAGTGCCAAATAAATCAACCCAATCTCGATTTTTGTGCCTAATCTAGTCACTTTATTACAATAATCCACCACAAAAACAATAACCTTAATCCCAACTAATCTCTATTGTTGCATACTTCATCAACTCTAATATCACCAATAACATTTTATAAAACATAACATAAAGTGGTAACAATTTTACTTCCATTTATAAGAGATGACAGATAATTTTTATTTATATCTTTTGTAAATTTATGTAAAAATTTACACAAACACATGGATCTTTTATGAACAACATAGATCTATAAAGAACATAGATGAAACCAACAAATATTGAAAGAACACTTACAAATCAAGAAGAGCGAGTAGCAAGAACACTAGATCTATACTCACAAACTATAGATCTATAAAAAAAACCAAATAATCTTGAAAACCCTAGTTTTATAATTCTTGAAATCAAAGATTTAATGCTTCACAACACCTTAGATATAACTAGGAATGAACTTTAAACACTTGGATCTTGCTAAAAATCAAAAGATACGAATGGTGTATGTTGGTGAAGGTGTGCCGTGAGCTAGGGAGCAAGGGGAGGGAGAAAAAGATTTTTGTTGGTGACTAGAAATGAAGATGAAACCCTAAGTGTGGTATAACATGGAATTTATAGGATATGTGTTAGGGTTTTAGGTGAATTTTGGACTAGCAAGTGACCAATTGTTGGTGGTTCGGCAATAGCAAGGCCACAAGGACCAAGATGGTTCAATTTTTCTCGCCATTGTTCAAGTGATATGATCATGGTTCAAATTTTGCTAGTCAAAGTTGTAAGAGTGTGTAAGTAAACACATGGTCTTAACAACATGAGAAATGGTGCATGAGAATGACATTCTCATGTGTCACCATCTTGTGTAAGCATGAGCACATGCATGGAATTTCAAGAAAGATGCTTGTTGATTTAATTTAGAGCTCAAGTATACTTGTTGTTGTAGTTTAGGCGCCACATTTTGGCTAGGGAAAGGAGGTGAACGAAATTTTTAGTAGTATGACACGAGAAATACGATAACTTGAGTTTACACGAAAAGATTTCGAGTTTTCGGGGTTCCGTTTGGTTTAAAATGCGAAAAACGTAATTTAAAGGATAAAACCCTAAAATTAATATCGGAAGTGATTAAAAATCACGAAACACTCAGGAAAGCTAATATAACACATATTAAGCCTAAATTAATTTATAACCGATGTCGGAACGCGTCCGATGACGTTTCTCAGTTTTTACGCAGTTTAGTTCCCCGGTAAACTGTCAGATTTAAACGTAACGAATAAAATTTAAAGTAGATGACCGGAGTGGGTCGGAATACTAACCGGGATTTTACGGGGTGTGACAATAAATAATACCAGTTGACATATTATTTGATCATAGCATCATATGCGACATTAATAAAACACATTGAAACAACCAATCATTTATCTAATATTGATCCCGACAGCCACTTTAGGAATCAACTTGGGTCTTTCATAAGGTTTAAAATATGATAGTGACACAAGGGAGGAATGCTTCTTTGTATTCCGTGTCTTCTCAGCATCGCCCGTGATACTCCTTGCTCTTGGTGGATCTTCATTCCTCCGCGCTCCTATTGGATCTCCTCTCTCTTCGTGCCCCATAGGTCATTCTACCTTGTGCGGGCTTCCTCGTGTCACGTTTGTATCGATTTACATTTATTTAAACGATACTCTACTTTTTAAAATAAATTACCTTCCTTTAAACCCAAAACATAAACTACTACTACATCACAACCTCGTAGTTTATATTTTGGTCTACGGCTTATGCTCGTGTCATGCATGATTTTTTTTATAAATAAAGTAGGAAAATACTATTTAGTAATGTAGAGGTGAAACACTTAAGCTATGTTTTGCTAGGACATACTACGTATGCACATGCATCGCATGTGTAGCCTATTCTAATAGTACATGTGAATCACGAAAATCACCCGTGTTGGTTTCATACTAATGCAACTTGTCATTCTCTAAGAATGACGATTCTTACCTTATTGCTTTACATTGCCAATTTAAGAAACTTTTAATTTTAAAACTTACAAACCTTAATTAGGGGTTTTTCAAAACCTTAAAAATTTAAAAGATTGTGACTTAGGTAACAAGAAAACCCAAAGGCACCATATTTAATTTTTGAAAATTTTATTTTTAGATTTTTAATGAAAACTTTTATTTCCTAAATTCTCCGGTTAAGTTTAAAACCCTAGTTTCTATATTAAGGAATCATAGATTCCAAATCTTTCATCAGTTTATGGAAGCTACCGTTCTTGGTCGCTAAGATTCATGCCTTTCAAATTTTATGATCTCGTCTAGCTAGGATTTACAAAATCGACCTACTTAGGGTTTCGGTAAACCTAGTTCTTGTAATTATGTCCTCACGAATCAAGGTTTCCATGTTTGATCTCGGGTACCCTTGTATATTCATAAAGTCAAAAACGTTATGGTTTAGAAAACCCTGATGGATCGATCCTGTGTAATCTAATCAAACAAACCCTAATTTAAGAAATCTTGAATTAGGTTTTTTAATGAAAAATCGACACTCTCAAGGATTTGAGAAAACCCTTGTGTATTTCGATAAAAAAACCTTAAACCCTAAGTAGACACCCTAAAAGGTTCAAAAACCCTTGTACATTTCGACTAGATTTCTTGCCATGCAAGAAATCAAGATTCAAGTTAAACCCTAGTTATCAAAATCGCAAAAACCATAGAAACCCTAATTAGCATAAATCGACCAAACAACCACATAACCAAAATTAATATTTGATTTTTATGACAAGAAAAGAAATTACTAAGAACCCTAGCTACGTTATATATGATTAGGGTAGCTCTGATACGACTGTAGGGTTTTGGTTGTCACCCGCATGGACCATAAAACATGCACAATGAAAAGTAAACAAACCAAGACCATATAGACCAAACGACCCTAATATCAACATCTCCTAATCAGAGGTATAACCTAAACCTAACATGTAGAAAGGGTGTTTACAGGGTTACTTACTTGTTCGCGCAAGACGTATGCTCCAACTCTTCACTGCAGCCAGTTGCGTGCATGGAATTACCCTCTTCTTCCTTGATGTTTTCTTGATCAACGACCCAAAGGGTTATTGAGGAGATTCTATGGAAACTAGAAGGGGGGGTTGAATAGTTTATAGATTTGTTTTACGTTTAAAAGTTTACTTTCAAAATACTTAGATTCGAGTTGTGTATTCTACCAATCAACAATATGAATCAACAATGTAAATATCTAAACTAATACTAAATAACAATCACAACAATATATAAAGAAATGAGAGAAGGAACAATCAAACCAAGTCACCAAGATTTATAGTGGTTCGGCTACGAAGCTCTTCTTTGCCTTACTTCACTCCCCGAGTATCCTACTCGAGATTTCACTATGTCAACAAGCTCCATTCGGGCGGAGAAAACCATTTACATGTCGCTTACGTTGTTTTCTGACACTAAGCTAAATGTCGAGTCCTAATCTTAGCTAGAACCAATCTACCACTTCACAAACACTATACACTCACAAGATCTACACTATCGGATTTACACACAATCTAAATCACACAATTACACAAGATAATTACAATAGAGATTTGATACTTAGAGGAAGAGAGGAGAGATCTCTAAATAACAATTTGTTTCTTGACGAATACGAATGTTCTTCTCTTGCACTTGATAGAGAGGAAAGATGAGAAGAAGATATTAGATCACCTAAAACAAGATCAAACAATGTTAGTAATCAAGAGATTTAGTGAGAGAAAGAAGGTTTTTAGAGAGAGAAAGAAGACTGGAAAAATTAGTGCAAAGAGATGTATTTTTCTACCAAAAGTAGTGCAGTATTTATAGACAGGATTTCCAACGGTTAGATGGCGGCGGTTGTGGCGGTCCCAAATATATCTGGGGGCCGCCAGTAGACTCCGCTCATGTTTTTATCTTTTTGTGGGAAAGGTTGTATCTGGTTTGGAAGCTTCCATTTTGGGGGGAAAATTTGAATTTTAAATTTAAATTTTAAATAAAACTTTTTTTTAATTACAAAATATTTTGTATATTTATTTTTGTGAAAATACATTTATAAAAATATGATGGTTAAGAAAAAATATTTTCTTGATCACTAATCATGCTTAATGATTTGTTTGTCCATACCTTAAGTGATTACAAATCTTAGAAATAGAATTTTACGATTAATAATTTGTAAACATTTATTTTTACCGTAAACATTTTTTACATTTTGTTATTATCAAAACATTGAGAGGTCGAAAAATATAAATAACATTTTTAGACATTATTTGTAAACAATCTCCCCCGTTTTGATGATGACAAAATATAAACTCATTATGTATAAAATGAAATGTATCAAGATTATTAATGAGTTTCATTCTATTTCTCCCCCTTTTGTCAAATCCAAAAAGGATGATCGTCGAATTGTTGTAGAAAGAAAGAAGCCGACGATATCAAGACTCCCCCTTGATGTATGCTCCCCTTCATTTGGGGCACCAAGGGATCGATCTTATAAAAATTGTTTGCTACAAAACAAAGTTAGAGGTACAAGTACAAGACAATATATTCTCAACTAGTAGCACTATAGCAATCCATGCAAGTTAAACCATAAAGTAGTTTCATACATTACTTGAGAAACTCACACAAGAAACATACTACATGCAAGGAAAATAGAACTAAGACTATCAAAGAAACATTCATTCATACATTACACCACAATCTAAACATACTACATAAGGTAGATAAAGTTAACATGATATAAATCCTAGATGATCCTTGATTCATAGGAAATAACTTTGAGCAAATGGGTTAGGGTGACCAATTATGAGGTGATATGACCTAGTTTTCAAGGGTGAGGTGGAGAGAGTGAATTCATCATATGTAGCATTGTAGCAACAGCTTCTAGTAATATAAATCCCCCAAGCAGCACCGAGAATAACGACACCCGATGGAGATAGTGATACCCACCTCATGCTTCTTCTTTGGTTTGATTTTGTGATTGGAAGAATGGCTGGTGACGATGACCTCATGCATCTTCTTTGATTTGATTTTTTTTCAAGGATTTGGAACGGTAGAAAAGTTAGAGTTTGTATGGATTGATATTTGATAATGAAGAAGAGATGTTTGGTCTCACAATGAATAAACCCGTAGGTCATATTTATTATTGATCACTATTTATAATGGTGTAAACCCTAACGCCCTAAACCCACAAACCATGCTTGAGCTTTATTATCCACTAACGAAAACATTTTTTTATTAATCAAGCGACTTTTATCATATTTAATCATCAAAAGGTTTCTATTAACCAAATATCATGTATAAGCAACATCAAACAAAATGTGCTACCACAATTAAATTTAATATCATGTGTTACCAAGATTCCCTAAATGACGTTAAGATGGCCACAAATGCCATTCAAACTTATGATCTATGTGTCCATGCTACATTATTGTGACTTGTATCAAAATGCACCCGTTTTTGTTCAAACGGGTCTAACGTGTATTGTTAATACAAATAATGTCTAAAAAAAGTTATTTATATTTTTCGACCTCTCAATGTTTTGATAATAACAAAATGTAAAAATGTTTACGATAAAAATAAACGTTTATAAATTACTAATCATAAAATTCTATTTCTAAGATTAATCACTGAAGGTATAAATAAACAAATCATTAAACATGATTAGTGATCAAGAAAATATTTTTTCTTAAACCTTACATTTCTACAAAAGTGTTTTTATAAAAATTTAAAAACAAAATATTTATTCATAAAAGAAATGTTTTATTAAATCATTAAATTTGAAATCAGATTTTCCCCCCAAAACGAAATGTTCCAAAACAGATAACACATTCCCCACAAAAAGACAAAAAGAGGAGCGTACTCTACGACGGCCCCCTAATAGGCCTGACGGCCTCATTATATATTAGGGACCGCCGCCAGCATAACGACTCTTTTTTGTCTTCTATAAATACTGGGCCACCCCATCTGAAAAACAGAACCTCTTGCTACGAATTTTTTCAGATCTACTTTTCTCTCTTCTTTCTTTCTTTCTAAAACACATATCTTGATCACTAATATACATTGATCTTGTTTCAAGTGATTAATTATTTCTTCCTCCATTCTTCTTCTAATCAAGTGCAAGAGAACAACAATCGTATTCTTCTACATACGAATTGTTATCAAGTGATCTCTCTCTTTCTCCTCAAGATCACAAATCTTTATTATATTTACTTTGTGTTGTTGTGTAAATTGGATTGTGTGTAGATCCAATAGTGTAAATTGTGTATTGGTGTGATTTGGATTGTGTGTCAATCCAATGGTATATATCTTGTGAGTGTATAAAGACTTATGAAGTCTTAGGATTAGAAAAATTCCTAGCTATGATTTAGGACTCGACATCTAGCTTTAGTGTCGAAAACAGAAATAAGCGACGTTTGTTAAACGGTTTTCTTCGCATAAAGGGAGTTGTTGACATAGTGAAATCTTCAAGTGGAGTACTCGGGGGAGTGAAGTGGAACGAAGGGGCTGCTTCGATAGCCGAACACTATAAATCTTGGTGTCTTGGTTTGTCGTTCTTTCTTTTATTCTATATTGTTATTGTTACTTAGTTCATTACATTAGATAGTTTAATTGTGATTCATATTGTTGATTGATTGATATACAACTCGAATCAAATAATTTTCTAAGCAAAAGTTTTTCAAAGGACAATTAATCGGTTTAAACACTTTTTCACCCCTCACCCCCTTCAGTTTTCACAATTGGTATCAGGAGCATGTTTATTTCAATTTTTAAAATATATTATATTTTAAAGCTTGGATCGATCTATGAATTCTGACAAATATCTAGAAGGGCAATCTATGCAAAGACCATCACTTTTTGAAAGTGATAGTTTTATTTATTGGAAAAATAAATTCAAGACATATGTTAAATCAAAAGATCTAGATATTTGGCATGTTATTACCAGTGGTGATTTTCAACCCATTATTCAATATCTGGAAACCAAACTTGATGAGGTTGTCCCTTTTGAAAAACAAACCGATGATCTTAAAAGAAAGCTTGCAAAAAATAATGAAGCCAAAATGGTTATTTACAATGCTTTGTCTAGAAAAGAATATGAAAGAATTTTCATGTGTAATACGGCAAAAGAAATTTGGAAAACTTTCCATCAAGGTAATAGCCAAGTCAAAGATAATAAAATCGACCTTTTGGTTCAACAATATGAACAATTCGTCATTTCCGAAGACGAATCTGTAGATAGTGCATTTGCTAGATTTAATATTATTATTACTAGTCTTAAAGCTCTTGATGAAAGTTATTCTAGTAAGAACTACGTAAGGAAGTTTCTTAGGGCTCTACATCCTAAATGAAGAGAAAAGGTCACGGCGATTGAAGAGTCGAAAGACTTAACATCACTATCTCTTGATGAGCTCATTGGAAACCTCAAAGTCCATGAGATGATCATCAAGAATGATTATGAAAATAGTCAAAGAAAAGTGAATGGGAAATCTCTTGCTTTAATGGCTAAGAAAGAATCTAGGTGATGAGAGTGTCGACTTCCTGGTAGTGGAAGACGAAGAGTACGCCATGGTAGTAGTAAGAGACTGCAAGAAGTTCTTTAAGAGGAGAGGTAGATTCGGAAGACAACACCGGAATCAACAAAAAGACCTTTCAAAGAGCCAGACGAAAAAACAAGCAAAGTGAAAGGCAAGTGCTTTAGATGCGGAGATCCCTAATTATCTTATTGGAGAATGACCAAAGCCACCGAGAGGACAGAACCAAAGAGCATTTGTTGGAGGTTCTTGGAGCTGATAGCGGTGAAGAGAAATGATGGAAAAGATCCCAAGACGAGACATGTCTTGTAGCTCAAGCACCAATATGAAGGTATGTTCGAAATCCTCTACTTTATGATAAAAACTCATCAATTGATGATTTAGTCTAGACAACATATATATGATAAATTATGCAAATATGCGTTTTAAAGATAACACTAAGAACAAAAAGGCTAAAATCTTTAGAAATAGTCTTAGAAAATGAACTTAGAGAATTAAAAGATTAAATTGTCCACACTCGAGAAGGAAAAACAAGGGAGATAGTTGATATTGATTGTGCCAAAGTGTCTTACATTAATTATTGAAAATGAATAAGCTCAAAGAAGAATCTACTAGATTAAACAAATTTGAAAAGAGTACACATTGCTTGAATGAAATGTTAAATAATCAAAAACCCTTCGGTGATAAATTAGGTTTAGGGTTTAATTCATTTGAAGCATCATCTAATGGAACTAAGAAAATAAAATTTGTAAAAGCTCATAAAAAGGCGTCTCATGATGGAGGTCCCATAAATATGGGCGTCCCCCTTAATGTTCAGGCGGCCCCTAAAATAAATATGGGACCGCCACCAGCAACGCCTATATCTGAGAAAAGTGTGTCTTTTCAAAAATCTATTTTGGGTCCTAGACCAAAACATATAATTGTAAACAAAGTCAAAGTTCATGTTCCTAGTGACAATGAAGTTAAACAATTCTATAAGCCATTATCTAAAACTTCGAGAGTTGTGTCTTTTCAAAACAATTTTTAAAAAAGTTGAAAGGAAATCTCTTGCTTTAAAGGCTAAGAAAGAATCTAGTGATAAAGAGTGTTTGACTTCCGGTAGTGAAGGCGAAGAGTACGCCATGGCGGTAAGAGACATCAAGAAGTTCTTTAAGAGAAGAGGTAGATTCATGAGACAACCTCGAAACGACAAAAAGACATACCAAAGAAGCCGTGATGACAAGAACGTTAAAATTGATAGAAAATGCTTTAGATGTGGCAACCCGAATAATCTCATTAGAGAATGTACAAAACCACCGAAAGACAAGAACCAAAGAGCCTTTGTCGGAGGTTCTTGGAGTGATAGTGGTGAAGAAGATGATGAGAAGGTCAAAGATGAAACGTGTCTTGTAGCCCACGCATCAAGTAAGATATGCCATGGAGTCGACTTGGAGCCCGATGAATGGATCAAGGATAGCGGATGCTATAAACATATGACGGGCAACTAAAAGCTTTTCTCCACCTACAAGGTATACAATGGAGGTAATGTCATTTTTGGTAGTAATCTTCGTGGTAACATCATTGGCAAAGGTACGATTTCTAATGACTCTCTCAAAATAGATAATGTAGAACATGTTGATAACTTAGGATTTAATTTGCTAAGCATAGGACAAATATGTGATAATAAGTGTAGAGTAACTTTCTTTAAGCATGACAGTGAAATCACTAAGAACGGTAAAGTCATAGGTAGAGGTATTAGGAAGAAAGGCTTATATGTGATGAAATTAGGAAATAAACCTAAGAATCAAATTTGTCTAGCAACGATTGATGAAAATTCCACCTTGTGGCATAGGAGATTAGGACACACAAATATGCGTCTCATCCAATCGTTGGCCTCTAAGGATTTAGTTAGAAACTTACCTAAGCTTAAGTTTGATAAATACTTTTGTGATGCTTGCAAAATAGGAAAACAAGCTTACGCTAGTCACAAAGCTAAGAATGTAGTCTCAACGACTAGATGCTTAGAACTTCTCCATATGGATCTCTTCAGTCCATCCGCCGTACGGAGTTACGGAGGAAACCGTTACATCCTAGTCATAGTAGATGACTATTCTAGGTATACCTGGACTAGATTTCTTAAGGATAAGACCAAAGCTTTTGATCACTTCAAAATATTTAGTAAGAAAATCCAAAACCAATTAGGATGTACAATAGTGTCAATAAGAACCGACCACGGTAGATAATTTGATAATGAAGTGCAATTTGGAGAGTTTTGTAATGCCAATGGTATTACTCATAACTTCTCGGCTCCACGTACTCCTCAATCAAATGGCGCGGTTGAAAGGAAAAATAGGACACTTCAGGAAATGAGTAGAACTATATTGAATGAGCAATCGTTACCACACAAGTTTTGGTGTAACGCCGTAGATACTTCAACATACATTCTAAATCGAATCCTCATTAGAGCCATTCTAGGAAAAACACCTTATGAACTCTTAAGAGGTAGAAAACCCACACTAGATTATTTTAGAGTGTTTGGAAGCAAGTGCTTCATTTTATACAACAGAGTAATGACATTTTGGTAGCAATCTTCTCGGTAACATCATTGGCCAATGGTTCGATTTCGAAAATGACTCTTATCAAAATAGATATTATAGAAAATGTGATAACTTTAAATTTAACTTGTTAATATAGGAAAAATATGTGATATAAGTGTAGAGTAACCTCTCTAAACATGATAGTTGAAATCACTAAAGGATGGCATGGTAATAGGTAGGGTTTAGAAGAAAGAAAGGCTTATATGTGATGAAATTAGGAAATAAGCCTAAAGACCAAATTTGTCTAGCAATGATTGATGAAATTTCCACGTTGTGGCATAAGAGATTAGGTCACGCAAATATGCATCTCATTCAATCATTAGCATCTAAGGAATTAGTTAGAAACTTACCTAAGCTTAAGTTTGATCAACACTTCTGTGGTTCTTTTTTATGATTGCAAAAATTGGGAAAACAAGCTCACACTAGTCATAAGGCTAAGAATATAGTCTCAACGACTAGATGCTTAGAACTCCTTCATATGGATCTCTTTGGTCCATCCGTCGTACGGAGTTACGGAGGAAACTAATACACCTTCGTCATAGTAAATGACTACTCTAGGTATACTTGGACTAGATACCTTAAGGACAAAACCGAAGTCTTTCGGAACAATTCAATTATTTAGTAAAAAAAATGGTGACCAAAAACCAATTAGGATTGACAACAGTTGTCAATAAGAATACCGACCATGGTTAGAGAATTTGATGTGGGTTCGTTTTGAGAGTTTTGTTTATGCCAATTACACATAACTTCTAACTCTCGCACTCTCATTCAAATAATGGCTGTGGTTTGTTGTGAATGGAAAAATAGGGACACTTCAAGAATGAGTAGGACTATTTTAAAATGAGCAATCGTTACCACAAAAGTTTTGGTGGTTTTAACGTAGTAGAATACATCAACATATATTCTCAACCGAATCTTTAATTAGAGCATCTTTTAGGAAAAACACTTACAGTACTCTTGAGAGTAGGAAAATTCTATTGATTACTTTAGAGTGTTTGGAAATGCAAGTGCTTCTTTTTAAACACTAAAGACTACCTACAAGTTTGACTAAAAGTCATAAGAATGTGTTTTTTTAGGATGAACTTAGTGTGAATTATATGTTTTGTAGCTGTATTCTTCCTTTAATTAAAACATACTAGGTAAGTCGAAGAATCACTCAACGTGACATTCAAGGAAACTCCTCCACCCTCTAAGATATACTCCATTGTAGTTGTTGATGACTTAGGATTGAAGAGAAAGAAGATAAAGCATATTAAGGTTAACGAAAAAAAAAACCAGGGAATAGGAAAGAAAATGACATTGAGGTTATGAAACTTTAAGATTTGATTTTGAAATAGGTCATTAATTTTATGGTTTCGTAGGGGAACCATCTATTTAGAAAATGTTTGTGTTTATAGGAAACGGTGTTTAAACCATAGTGATACCCTTAGATCAAAAGCCCAAACCAAAGTAAAATTATTTTGGGTTTTATATCAAATATTAGAACCTTAAAGAATTAGTGTATATGTAAGCCTTTAACGGTTGATATTTGGATAGTCGCCCATGCAAGAAGTTTGTAAATCATTTTATGTGCTTAACGTTGTGTGGGGAGTTAATTCCAACATTGGGGAATATATGAAATCATAGAAACTAAGTGGGTGTGTTTAGAAATAGTTAGACTTGGGAATGGTATTTTGTTTCTCGAAATATGGCTAGGCTAGTGCTCAAGGATTTAATAATCAACAAGAGGGCAATATTTTTTCGATTTTGATGAATACTTTATGTCCTATGTTGCACCTGGAATTGAGTCAATTAGGATACTATTAGCTTATGCTTGTGCTTTAGATTTTAAACTATTCCAAATGGATGTAAAAAGTGCATTCTTAATGGGTTTTATCAATGAGGAGGTATACATGGCACAACCTCCAGGTTTTGGAGTCATTGAATTTGAAAACCGGATCATGTTTATATAACTTAGAAACCTTTTCACGGTCTTAAACAAGCCCACCCAACCCCAAAAGCTTGGTATAATAGTATTTTTTTGTGGTTATTTATGATTGTTGGGTTTTGTTTGCATTTTTATTAATCTTGTTTTACAAAATGGGTAGAAATGGTAATGGTGTGAGTTGATGACAACTTGTTTACCTTGGAAGAGTAGTTATTGGGCAATTACATCACTGCTTACGTTTTATTGTCGTGGGCGAATCACTAGCATGATTTTCGGCTTTAGACTTGTTCAAGACTCTTTGGTGTGGAATGTGTTGTATTTGTGAAATTTGCCAATTTATCAATTGCTATGACTGTTGTTCGAGGTTTTGTTCGCCGTGAAGTGTTGTGATGAGCATTTTGTTGGAGTGTATGTGAATCTTGTTGTTGGGTTGGATGTGTGGTGTACTTTAACGCGCTGGTTACGGTTTTTGTTGTTTATCATTTTTGTTATTTGTATAAACAAATGGAAAAGATGGTTTTCTTATTTTAAAATCAATCTAAATATATTATAAAGAAGGCTTTAAGATATTTGGCCTTAGAAGAATATCTAATATAATATGTGAAACCCCCCCCCCCACCCCCCATTGTCCTTTGTTACCAAACTCACAAAAGACGAAGAGTGTGTGTCGGGTTGGATATTGTCATAGTTTTGAGGCACTGTCTGATAGGTTGTTAGTTTATTTTACCTAATGGCATGGTAGGCCAGGGTGGTTGGCAGGTGGGGGTGGTTTATTTGGTTTTTGGGGGGGTTTTATCACTGTTTTTGTGTCTGCCTTTATGCCCGCTTCCAAAAGTGACGGCTTCCAAAAACCTCTCTCCTGTGTTTTGAAGCAGTTTTGTTGTTTTTGTTTTAGTTAAAAGTAATTAATCTTCTGATACATTAATGGCACTACGCACTATTGTAAGGAATATGGTTTTCCTAAGGGGGACCGACATTAGAACATTGAAGAGAGTAAGAAAAAATTAGTAGTATATGCCCGACCGAACTTATGATCAAGCGGGGATTATGTGTGACCGATTGTAAATAAGCGCTCTAGCGGTATTTGGTACGGTTCGGGGGTTTGGGTTGAGGTGTTTTATGGGATGTTATTTGACATCTTGGTTTATAGATGAATAGATGATAGAATACAAATAGCGCGGGTTGAGTGGACACTACCGATAAATAAAGCGAAAAATAACGTTTAAGCGCCGAAAAAGGACATCCATTCTTATATTTTTATGGTCAACAAGCACTATGGATGTGAACCAAGCTCTTATCGACTACGACGTCGAATTTCGACAATAGTTTATCTCCGATCTTTGCGGTCACTATAAAGCAGTTGAGTGGTGTAAGGGTGTATTTTTATATTTTCTAACAGGTTAGGGATGAGGGTGTATTGCGTTGATGCTGGTTGTTGGGAATCATTTCTAGTACCTTTTTAATCAATGTGATTCTTTTGGAGGCACTAATAGGGAGGCGGGTGGTTTGTACTGTAAGTTTTTGGTCATGTGCGATTTGAGTTTTTTTTTGTTTTTTTTTTTTTTTTTGTTTTTTTTTTTTTTTTTGTTTTTTTTTTTTGGGCAGTAAGGGAGGTAGATTATGAGGAGTATGAAGTTAGATAGTTTAAAAGGATATGGGATGCAGGGGTATAGGAGTCGGAGGTGGGGGTGTGGTTTTTGTTTTGGTGGGGGTTTTGTGGGTGGGTTTATATGGGGTGTGTGTTTTGAGGTGTGGTGGCCGAGGAGGGGGGGAGGAGGGAGATTGGAGTGGAAGATTGGAATGGAAGAAGGGAATGGGTATTGGTGAGTTAGTAGGATGAAGTTGAGGTTTTGGGGGGGGTGCTAGTTTGTGGGTGTGGTGGGGGTTGGAGAGTTTGTATTTGGTTGTGGATAGAGGGAAGTGGGTGGTTTGTGTTTGGAGGATGGGGTTTGGGTTTGGGGTGGGGTTTTTGGTGGGGGTGTGGGTTGGGGGGGGGTTGGTGGGGGGGGGTGGTTGGGTTTTGGGGGGTTTTATTTTGTGTTTGTTTGTTGGAATTTTTTTTTGGAATGTTGGGTAGGGGAGGAAAAATGTGAGGATATGAGGAAAATGAAATTTTAAATGGGATTGTGGAAAATAAAATAAAAAGGGCAAACCGAGGTGGTGGGGGCGGGGGGAACGTGAGGAATTATGATGGGTATTTGGGAGGGGGATAAGTGAGGGGGATGGGGTTTTGGGGGGGGGGGGGGGGGGGGGGGCGGGGGGGGGGGGGGGGGGTGGGTGGGGGGGGGGGGCGAGGGGGGGGGTGGGGGGGGGGGACGGGGTGAGGGTGGGTGGGTTGTTGGTGTATTTTTGTTGGTGTGGGTGGTTATGAGGGGGATTAGGGGGGTGGGGTGGGCCTATCTTGGGAGGGGGGTAGGGGCGGGGGGAGGGGGGGGGGGGGGGGGCGGGGGGATGGTGGGGGGGTGGGGCGGGGGGGGGGGGATGGGGTGGGGGGGGGGGCGGGGGGGTGAGTAGTGCGGGGGGGGGGGGGTGGGGGGGGGGGGGGGGGAGGAGGTGGGGTGGGGGGAGGGGGGGGTGGGTGGGGGAGGGGGGGGAGGGGGGTGGTGGGGGGGGCGTGGTGGGGGGGGAAGGGGGGGGGGGGGGAGGGAGGGGGTGGGTGTATCGGGTCGTTTGAAAGGGGTGTGTTGGGTTTTTGGGATGTGTTTTTGTGGTTGTTTGGAGTTGTCGTTGTTTGTTGAGGTTTGGTTTTTTTTTTTTTTCTGTGAAAGTAGTTTTTATTTATAAAGTAATTTTGTTGAGAAGTATGTAAAAAAAATAATATGATTTTATTTTATTTTTGCTTGACTTTTTTATATTCTCGAATATGTACGGGTGAGACCCCTAGTGTAGGAGTTTAGAGACTGGTTGTTTTTTGGGGTGAATTAATTGTATTTGCGATGGTGGGGTGGGTTAGTTTTTGGGTTGTTTGTGTGGGTTGTGGTGTGTGTTTTTTGTGGTTGATGTGTTTGTTTTTTTGTTTGGGGGCTTATTGTTTGGTGTTTGGTGTTGTTTGTGTGTTTGTTGGGTTTTGTGTTGGTTTCGTTTGGTGTTTTGTGTTCTTTTTTTAATTATGTTGTGGTGTTGTTTTTTGGAGTATTGGTGGCTGGAGTGTGGGTTGTGGGTGAGTAGTTTTTTGTATGTTGCTGGGTTTGTTGGTGTTTGGGATTGGGGTTTTGTTTTGGTTGTGTGGGGTTGTTGTTTGTTGGTGGTTTTTTTTTTAGATTTGTTTTGGTTGGTGGTGTCAATTGGGTGGCTTGTGTAGTTGGTGTGTGTGTTTGGTATTTTTGGTGGTTTTTGTTTGTTGTGTGTGGGGGTGGGTTTTGTGTTTTGTGTGCCGGGATGGTATTTGGGTTTGTTTCTGGGGTTGATTTGTGTTTTCTTTTTCATTTTTGTTATATGGGTGGTTGATGTGTGCTTGGTTGGGGGGGGTCTGGAGTGGGGTGGTGTGGGGGTTGGGGGGGGTTTTGGTTGGGTGGGGTGTTCTGGTGTGGTGTGTGGTGTGGGGGGGTGGGTGTGTGGTTGGTTGTTGGGTGTTTCTTTTGGGGGGTGGGGTTTGCGGGGGGGTGGGTTTTCTTAAGTGGAGGCTTGGTGAGGTTTTGGGTCTGTATTGGGGTTGTTGGTGTTTTATGGATTATAATTGTTATGTGAGAGTGTTATCATAGGCTTTATTGGATTAGTCATATAAATTGTAGTGGGTTATGCTGCTGAGGCTATTAATATGATGGATGGGTTGAGATTTAGGGTAAATATGTTGTCTCCTTGCTTTTTTTCATTGTTGTCTTTGTTTTAATTTTATCATATACTTTCCATTCAATTTATTTCTTATATCAAATTTTATAAGTGTCGCTTAAACATAAAGTATGTATGCAATCCATTTCATATACATTTGTATAATTTCATGGCATTTTTTTACATCATATTTTTAATCTGTTGCGAGTATTAAATTAATTAAGTATTATTTCTAATGTATTTGTAAGTGTCAAAAAAAAAGATTAAAACACACAGTAGAAAATAAATAGTTGGCTACGAACGCATAATTTTTTGGAGTGATTAGTAATTTTTTTATTAATAAAGTCATTTTGTTTTGTATATAAATTGTTAATAATATATTGATTTATTTTTTTTATATATTTTTTTTAATAACACATTAATTAATAGGAAGGTTTTTTAATTTTTAATTTCTTTTCTATTATTTTATTTTTTATTAATATTTGTAATTTTTTTATTTTTTTTATTTTAGTTTCTACATAAGATTAGTATATATTATTATATGATTTTCCTTTTTTTTTTGTATTTGAATTTTTTAATTGTATTTTTTATCTCATTATGTGTTTATTTTTGTTGTTTCAGATAGTCATTAATTTCCTTCAAAGATTTTATGTGATTGTTTAAACTGTAATACAGGACTACTAGAATACAACTTGTTTAATTTTGAGACAAAAATGGTCTTCGCTTAGAGATATTTTATATTATTGAATATGAAATTTTTTTTATCATCATTTAATATATTTTCATATGGACCATTTAATATCCATATTTATAATAGAGAATTTTTTAAAGTACATAAATTACGCACTGAGTGAGGTGTGTGGTTCGAAAATAAGAAAAAAGAGAGAACTCATGAAATTTGTTGTTATATTCTAGATTTTCCGATTATTTATCCAATTAACACATAACCATATAAGCACACAATAATTGTAATAAATAATACAATTATTAATTTATCATAAATAAATCACATTATCATATATAAATATTTTATTTAATAAGGCTCCAAGATTATATTTATAAATATCTTGAAACATACATCCCAAAAAACCCCAATATTTTATTTTCAAATCACTCACGTTAGGAACATAATAAAAATTATTTATTAATTAGTTGATATTATTATAGTAAATATGTTAATTTTCATTTTCCATCAATAACCACATTTTCTATCACCGGCTATAAGGTCAGCACTTGTATCTTGCTTTAGACTGTTAATTAAATTTTGCCTTTTTAGAATATTTTGTTGTTTTTTTTGCTATTTTTCATTTTATTATTTTAATTACAAATAATTGTGAAATTAAAAAACGTTGTTTTATTTTTTCATTTTTAAAGGCCCAAACATTTGGGCGCGATTAATGAGTATATTCTTGTATATTAATATTTTTTGCTCATTTTTTTTTAATATTTCTCATAATTTTATTTTTTCATATAAGTATTTGTTGTTTTTGTCCATGTTTTTTTTTTTTTCTCTTTTCTTTTTGTTTTGTATTATGCATTAGTATTAGGTTCTATGATGCCAAAACACGGAGACATGCAAAGACAATGTATTCTTCAAACCTTGATACCGGGGATGAAAAATGTTTCCCTGTGTATTGGGGATATTACAGATATTATTCGATGACTCGCGCTATATTTTTAGTCAGTATCAAGTGTGTGGTAATGGAAACTATCCCTATAGGCCTCCTCCTTCTTCTGATACTTGGATAACTATTCTATAAAGCGAGTAATAAAAAACAAAGCGTGAAACTCTACACTCTTGACGTCTTTGTGTGAAGTTTTGGGTAGTCCAAAGGACATGGTGGTGTGCGGGGGGGTGGTCGGTTGGGGGTGGGTTTTTTTCATGGTTTTCATTGATTTAGATTCTTCCTAAACTCCTTAAGGCAAATGTTCTTAAGCATTTTATCGTTGTAAATATTTTAGTTGTATTATAAGAAAGATCCATCTGCTTATCCATTTTTGTTTGTTATTTCGTAAAGAATTTAAGGAAAAGAACAAAGTTAAGTTCACCAATATATGTGCTCACTCTCGAACTCTGTCATGCATGATTTTGGCAAATTCATCACACAGTCTTCTTAGAACAAGTCGAGTCCGAAGTTGACTAATGCCGATTAGACCCTACTATCGTACGACAAATATTATACAACGATGAGAATGATGATATGTTTGAGATGACTTTTCTTTTCTTTGTATGAAAAAGAGTTTGTTCACTATCTTATTATGCTTCACACATATTCCATCATGTGCTGTTGTGCATAAATTTGGTATTCTCATGAATGTAGTCCATCGCGTTTTTCTTCTGATAGATTGTGTTTTTATACTGACAAACCCAAAGACGATTTTTTGAGATTTGAAGCCACCTTTACAGAACCGGCTGTCTCTGTGTGTATTGAATAAACGCAGTTTTTGTCATCTCTCTTGTATATAAATATAAAGCATACGGTCCATTTGATAGTTTTTCAAGACAAGTGACAAATATGAATATCCTATAAGATGATGCCCTTTCTTGTTCTTTTTTTCTTGAAGTTAATTTATCCTGTATGTAAGTCACCTAATAAATGTTGTAGTGTCATCAAAAAAAGTTAACAGAGAGATGGCACCTTGCATTTAAAGAGAAGAAAGAATATCATACTCACATCGCTACTCTTATGGAAATAACTCCTCAAATGATTAAGTCATAAGATCTCTAGTGACTCGAGACATAATTCAAAATCTCATATGCGTTATCCCTCCTGATAATACGAAACTATGTAAGTGTATAGCAGGTGATATGAACATGTACTAATAGATCAATCTTCAGTGCAGGTGAATGCAGTTTTGTAGCTATTACCAGTGAGTTTCTTTGTGTAGGTTAATATCCGGACCTTTTTACTTGACCGTCTCATAATATATGAGCCAAAATAATTTACTGTTCTATTAATGCATGATTTTCTTATATTAGTCTGTGGAGTTATTTACGATAACAATACCATTTCATCTCAGCTCAATCGTATAAATCAGAACATATATCTAAGTATAAACACCACTCTCTATACTGTGTATCTTTATGTAGACTTCTAGTGACATAAAAGTCTCTCTCCGTCTTAATAGGATTGGTATAACTACTCCATATGAGATCTCCAAACTCAACTACACTAAAAAGAGTATGAATCGATAGTGTCATAAGCACAAGAAAGTAGAAAAAGTCAATCTACATCAAGTCTTATACCGCAAGACAGAGATATCGACATACACAAGACTCTCACATAACATCATTACGTAAGTCTATGACAATAATAACAGCATCATAGCACAATCTCATGAGTGCACACTTATATAGAAACTAAATGAGCAAAAAACAACACGACCCAATGTTTAACACTAATTAAAATTTCATTTTTATTATACGTTGTGTCTAATTTGTTTTTTTACAATTGTGAGAAATGTCTAGAACTCCACAAAATAGCAGAGTGTCACTTAATTCCGTAAACTTAGTATACCTATAAGAACCTTTAATGAATCTGACAGTAATGTGTTCTCTATCTCTCTAGAATCATACTCACGTTTCACAAAACACACTCGTCTGAAGTTTCAGATCTATGTTGGTTCGATAGTATATGGAATGACTCACGGTAAGTAACAATTCATCTAATCACAGCCAGTCTCAGCTCAGTAGATGACAACTGTCACACACTTTCGCATGAAGTGCGTGAATCTTCCATACAAGAACTCAGCTATAGATCAAAGAAGTTAGGTGCTGATAGCATCGCAACAAGAGAAGATATCTATGATCCGTTACTGTGATCGTGTCGCAGAGTTGTACCTGAAGTTAACTCTGTGCAATCTTGAGTCGGTCTCTTATTGTATCATTTCGCACTTGTGAGATCTGTGTGATAAGTCATACAAAAAGAGCAGTCAATAGATGTTATGCAGACATAGATAAAATTGAGACCATCGATTGCTATTAGTGACTTTGTATCTAGAGTTACTAAGTAGTGTTGAGTTAATGTTAGTCGCTGTTGTTTCAGTGTGTGGTGTTTATAAAAGTGATTAGCGCTTTGTTACCTCGCATGAGTGATTTTGAGATACACTGTTCTCTCAGAACGTCTATAGCTGATGTATATCGCAGACCTGTGTCCTCATCACTGAGTCTCAAGATGGTTCTGTGTTATTAAGGGTTTTGTGTTCCCTTACTGATGAGTCTGTGTCTCACTCTCACGTAATAATGAGCTCGGTTTTGAGGCTACATTTATAACCTTAATTGCTTCTTCTTCATCTAAGTCATCATCCACCAAGGGTGATGTCTTAGAGGGTTGAGGAGTTTCATCGAATGTCACGTTGAGTGATTCTTTGATTTTCCTATTGTGTTTATTAAGGATAATGTAGGCTTTACTATTTTAGGAGTATCCTAAAAAGACACCTTCGTATGACTTCGGGTCAAACTTGGTAAGGTAGTCTTTGGTGTTTAAGATGAAGCACTTGCTTCCAAATACTTTAAAGTAGTCAAGAGTAGGTTTCCTACCTCTCAAGAGTTCATAAGGTGTTTTTCCTAGGATGGCTCTAATTAGGATTCGGTTGAGGATGTATGTCGAAGTATCTACTGCGTTACACCAAAGATTTTGTGGTAACGATTGCTCATTAGTCCTACTCATTTCTTGAAGTGTCCTATTTTTCCTTTCAACCACGCCATTTGATTGAGGAGTGCGTGGAGCTGAGAAGTTATGTGTAATTCCATTAGCATTACAAAACTCTCCAAATTGCACTTGATTATTGACACTATTGTACATCCTAATTGGTTTTGAATTTTCTTACTAAATATTTTGAATTGATCGAAGGCTTCGGTTTTGTCCTTAAGAAATCTAGTCCAAGTATACCTAGAGTAGTCATCTACTATGACTAAGGTGTAGCGGTTTCCTCCGTAACTCCGTACGGCGGATGGACCGAAGAGATCCATATGAAGAAGTTCTAAGCATCTAGTCATTGAGATTATATTCTTAGCCTTGTGACTGGTGTGAGCTTGTTTTCCAATTATGCAAGCATCACAGAAGTGTTGATCAAACTTAAGCTTAGGTAAGTTTTTAACTAATTCTTTAGATGCTAACGATTAAATAAGACGCATATTTGCGTGACCTAATCTCCTATGCCACAACGTTGAATTTTCATCAATCGTTGCTAGACAAATTTGGTCTTTAGGCTTATTTCCTAATTTCATCACATATAAGCCTTTCTTCCTAATACCTCTACCTATAACCTTACCATCCTTAGTGATTTCACTATCATGTTCAGAGAAAGTTACTCTTCACTTATTATCACATATTTGTCCTACACTTAACAAGTTAAATCTTAATTTATCTACTTGTTCTACATTATCTATTTTGAGAGTCATATGAAATCGTACCTTTGCCAATGATGTTACCGCGAAGATTACTACCAAAAATAACATTACCTCCGTTGTATGCCTTGTAGGTTGAGAAGAGCTTTTAGTTACCAGTCATGTATTTAGAGCATCCGCTATCCTTTATCTACTCATCGGGTTCCAAGTTGATTCCAAGGCATATCTATTTATGTAAGACAATAACTCAAACATTTGGTCCCTTGTGTGTTTTTATAAGCTTTAAATTTTTAATAACTAGAAATACCAATTTTAACTAAACACACAACATTCGGGCAAGTATACCCTATTCGAGTATAATATAGTATTAGGTAATTCCAGGTCGTTCCACAGGATTTGTAGCAATTCACAGATTGTTTATCAAGTAGCAAAGCTAATTGATTGTCATGGGTCAAATAGCCTAAACGTGTATATAAAGCAAGCAAGATACCAAGCATAAAAGATATAGATATTGCAAACTTTATATAAAATAAAATATTCAAGTTCATATATGACGGGTAGTTCATATAACAACATATCTACAATATGATAAATTCAGAAATCCTTTTGGCTTTATATACTACATCTGTACAAGCACATTAACGATGTGGATAAGATCAAAATATGCATACATATGAATTTCTCCCAACCTGGTTGGTCAACGTAAGGAAGGGTTTTAAACATCAGTCTACTTGAGTTGATTATTAATTTACCACACAATTCTTACAAGTATGATATTGACACGCCACAGATAAATGGTTCAAAATACATCATGATAATTAACCCTTTTAGCCTATTTCAATTGCAATGATATACCAAAAGATAAACAAGGATCCAAGCAAGATAACATCAAATTCATAAACATGTATATTCATAAGTCATAGCAAAATCATCCAAATATTATTAATGTTTCGCATATTAGAACAAAGTATCAATACTAATATTTCGACTAACATAACCACCAACCCAAAACTAACAATTCTATGATCAACCAACAACCAAATGCTACTGAGATAACTGAAAACATGTTACCTAACTTCTAGAAATTCAACAACGTGTCACTAAATGGAATGTTTGGTAACAAGGTTTATGGTTGTGATTTTATAAGAATTTGGTGTGAATCCTTTAAGAATCAAAGTGAGAAGTGTTAAGATTATGGAAATGGATGATATGTAGGCTAGATATGGTGTTAGAACTCTAGAAATTCGTGGCTATGGTGGTGGTTTGTGGTGGTAGTATGGTGGTGAAATGGTGGTAAGTGGCAGATTAAAGGGGTGTTTGGATCATTGGATCCAAGGATCCTCACCACTCCCTCCTCTTTTCCAAAGGCTCTAAACAATGTGTGTGTGTAAGATATAAGATTGTGTGAGAGATGTATGAAATGGGAGAGCCAAGGAGGGTATTTATAGGATGTTCGGGGGTCAAAGTGCGCCGCACTTTTTATTTTGTGCGTCTCACTTCAGGTGTTAATGCTGAATTCATTTAATTGCCTTTAATTTTTCCACCGACTCAAAAGTGCGCCGCACTTTTGGTAAAACTACCACACTATGGGGTGTTTTCTGTACTTGGCTTTTTACATGGTTGTAGATAATTGAATTCTCTTCGTATGGCAGCCAGAATCGTGTCAAACGGAGTTTGTATGACCGAGTTATGGCCAAAATAGTGGACAGGTGTCAGGAAGCGTTTAACTTGAGTTATTTCTTTGTTTAAGCTTCAAATCTTCGTGTATTCTTATGTTTTCTTCCACGACACGTACTTCGAACCTACAATAACAAATATACTTTATTATATACCAAAAGTTTTTACATTTAACTAATAAATATACATAAAAGCATTGATAACGCATATAAAAACATGTATAATTTGAGCGTTATCAACACGTCTCGTCTTTGGCCTTCTCGTCATCTTCTTCACCGCTATCACTCCAAGAACCTCCGACTAATGCCCTTTGGTTCTTGTATGTCGGTGGTTTTGGACATTCTCTAATAAGATGATTTGGGTTACCTCATTTAAAACATTTTCTATTGATTTTGCCATTTTTTTCATCTCGGCTTCTTTGGAACGTCTTTTTGTCGTTCCGAGGTTGTCTCGCGAATATACCTCTTTCTTGGAAGAAACTCTTGTAGAATCGTGTGAACTCTCTGCCATGGCGTATTCTTCATCTTCACTTCCGGAATTCGAACACTCTTCATCACTAGATTCTTTCTTAGCCTTTAAAGCAAGAGATTTTCTTTCCCCTTAGCTTTGACTATTTCAGAATCTTTCTTGATGATCATCTCGTGAACTTTGAGATTCCTGATGAGTGCATCAAGTGACAATGATGTTAAGTCTTTCGACTCTTCAATCGCAGTGACCTTTGCTCTCCAATTAGGATGTAGAGACCTAAGAAACTTCCTAACATAATTCTTGCTAGAATAACCTTCATCAAGAGCTTTTAAACTAGTAATGATAGTATTAAATCTAGAAAAAGCACTATCTATAGTTTTGTCTTCAGAAATGACGAATTGTTCATATTGTTGTACCAGAAGGTCGATCTTGTTATCTTTGACTTGGTTATTACCTTGATGGGTGAGTAACAAATTTTTCCAAATTTCTTTTGCCGTATTACACATAAAAATTCTTTCATATTCTTTTCTTGGCTAAGCATTGTAAATGACCATTTTAGCTTCGTTGTTTTTCGCAAGCTTCTTTTTAAGATCGTCACTTTGTTTTTCAAAAGGGATAACTTCATCTAATTTGGTTTTCGTATTTTGTTGAATAGGTTGACAATCACCATTAGTAATAACATGCCAGAGGTCAAGATCTTTTGATTTAACATATGTCTCGAACCTATTTTTCCAATAAATAAAACTGTCACTTTCCAAAAGTGGTGGTCTTTGCATGGATTGCCCTTCTAGATATTTGTCGGAATCCATAGATCGATCCAAGTTTTAAAAAACAGTATATTTTAAAAATATTGAGTGACCTTGTCTTCTGATACAAATTATGGAAACTAGAAGGGGGGGGTTGAATAGTTTACAGGTTCGTTTTAAGTTTTAAAGGTTTGTTTTCAAAAATACTTAGCTTCGAGTTGTATGTTCAGTCAACCAACAATATGAATCAACAATGTAAATATCTAAACTAATACTAAATAACCATCACAACAATATAAAGAGATAAGAGAAGGAACAATCAAACCAAGACACCAAGATTTATAATGGTTCGGCTACAAAGCTCTTCTTCGCCCTACTCCACTCACCTAGTATCCTACTCGAGATTTCACTATGTCAACAAGCTCCCTTCAGGCGGAGAAAACCGTTTACACGTCGCTTATGTTATTTTCCGACACTAAGCTAAATGTCAAGTCCTAATCTTAGCTAGCACCAATCTACCACTTCACAAACACTATACACTCATAAGATCTACACTATCGGATTTACACACAATCCGAATCAGACAATTACACAAGATAATTAAAATAGATATTTGATACTTAGAAGAAAAGAGGAGAGATCACTAAATAACAATTCGTTTCTTGGCGAATACGAATGTTTTTCTTTTGCACTTGATAGAGAGGAGAGATGAGAAGAAGATATTAGATCACTTGAAACAAGATCTAAGGATGTTAGTGATCAAGATATTTAGAGAGAGAAAAAAGGTTTTTAGAGAGAGAAAGTTATCTGAAAAATTTGTGCAAAGAGGTGTGTTTTTCTGTTGGGTATGGAGCAGTATTAATAGGCAGGAAAACCCAACAGTCACTGCAGGCGGTCCCGGCGGTCCCAGATATATCTGGGGGCTGCCAGACCTATAAGGGGCCGCCCAGTAGACTACGCTCCTGTTTTTGTCTTTTGTGGGGAAGGTTGTATCTGGTATGGAAATTTGAATTTCAAATTTAAGTTTTAAATAAAACTTTTCTTTTAATTAGAAAATATTTTGTATATTTATTTTTGTGAAAATACTTTTGTAAAAATGTGATGGTTAAGAGAATTTTTTTTTCTTGATCACTAATCATGCTTAATGATTTGTTTGTTCATACCTTAAGTGATTACTAATTTTAGAAATGGAATTTTACGGTTAATAATTTGTAAACATTTATTTTTATCGTAAACGTTTTTACATTTTGTTATTATCAAAACATTAAGAGGTCGTGTGAAGTCTAAAGAATCGTTGTAAACTCAGATTGTTTAGGTCTATATCTAGGAAAAATAACAATGAACATGAAAGAATGCATAGCGGAAATAGCATAATGAACAAAGTTACTTTGACAAGGTTTTTCATTTATATTATTCACTATTCGCCCTAATTCTAGATGATCAATTCTAGAACAGTTACTCTAACTAGTAACATGATCAATGAAACATTGATCTCGAGGCTACAACACTCGTTCTAGGCATTTATAATGAACCATACGCCTAGAACACACACACACCTTTAGTCGACTACATTTTTTGTGCGCACTTAAACTACACGACCTAATGTCTCTTTATATAGTAGAGATCATCTAGGTTTACAAAGAATAAGAACAAATATAATTAGGAAATAAATAATATCTTTCTAACTTTTATCTTTATCTTCTATATCTTTTATCTTCTTAAGGAGATCTTTTAGAATCTTCAAAATCTTCCATCTTTTGAAGGATTACAGCTTTGCATTTAAGTCCTTCTTGTTTCATTCTTTTATTTATTTTGTCTTATCAAATCAATAATTCCTAACAATCTTCCCCTATTTGATGATGCCAAAACAAACAAAGTCGTGTACGAACTTCAACATGAAGCCTTTAATCAAAGCTTCCCCTGAAGTTAAGATGTAATCATCTCCCTGAATGAAACAAAACTTCCCCTTAAGTAGATTTCCTTTGTATCATGCCACACCAAGGATCTACAAGTTGCCAATTATACATGTTAACATCTTCTTCCCCTTTTTGTCATAATCCAATAGGGGACATATGAATATAAGCAACTTTGATTTTGACCACTACAAACCAATATCACACTTCTAATCCAACCCTTCTATCTCCTCAAATTACCCACCATTAAGCACAATAAGAAAAATGAACTTGAGTAGCAGAAACTCACACTAGCAGTAATAATAATGACTAGCAGTAGTAAAAACCTTCACCTCATGTAGCATATAAATGGTTAAACATTTTAACATTAAGCTTCCCTTGAAACCCATATGTTAACCATTTCTTGAATCTTCAATTCTGTAGGCTCTATGTAATGATTACTGATGAAGAAAACTAAGTATAACGAACTTGATGCTGAAGTAGAATAACCCAAACTTGTGTCTTATGTCTTGTACTACTAGTACATCAAACTTTAAACTAAATCAGTGAAAATATAATAGATTCGCAACCTCTTTGACAAAAAACCTCTCATCTTCAAATAGACGCATAATCAACAGTGATAGCAAATATGAGCATTGAGCACCATAAGAAATATCACACACCATTACTAGATTCTGACACGTCTTTGTCATACCGTTGTAAAGCACGAACAAGTTATCTTAAAAGTGTAACACCCACTTTAAGATATGATAAGAACACAAACCTGTGAAACTCCACTTCAACTTCAAATAGGTGATAATCAATCTTCTTCGTAACGAATTCAAACAATAAATCCAAAACTAGCCATATAACATTTAAAATCTTGTTCCAACCGAGATCCAATCCTCTGTGTGTTATCCAATATGGAACACAACTAGTAGTAGTATCTTTTAAGCGCAAGCAGTAGTAACTACTTTTAATCGAATAGTAGTATCTGCTTAAATTTACCCTAGCAGTAGAAACTTAATACTGGCAGCATTAAAAATATACTAGCAGTATTAATCATACTAGCAACACTAAGTATAAACTGGTAGCATTAACCTTTAGTGATAGCAGCATTAACATGAACTGGCAGCACTAATCTTCCTTTGGTAGAATTAACCAGTTACTTGGTAGTATTAACGTCTCCTGGCAGTACTAACTTACATAAGCAGCACTAATAATCATAAGCAGCAACACTAACCTTCAAAGATAAGACTAGCAGTATTAACTCTGGTTACTACTGTCCTTCTGATACTAGCAGTACTAATCATGTAGGTCAGTAGTATAAAGTGCTCCTTCCTCCCATACCTTTTTGAGACACTTTTTAGCGTTAGTAAAGCACTAATATTTACGATCACCAGCAGTACTGTGTCTCGTGGCAGTAGTATCTAGACGACACCTTTTAGCGAAACTTTTTCTGTCACTAAACTGTCACTAATTCATCATTCTCATCAACTGCTAATGATTCTTTTCATAGAATAAGTTCCAAAGAACTCTTGAATTATGTAACCAAGAACCACAATGAGCAACCATCTTGTTGTCACGAACCAATCAATAACAATTATGAACAAACTTCCTGTTATATCAAATGAGGGTTGCTGAAAAACCCTAATATCACCAGATTCGACATGATAACCTAATATCACCAGATTCGACATGATAACCAAGACAGAAAATTCGTACCTCTTTTCCTTCATAGATGCGACATCAAACACACCTTGTAGATCCTAGATCAAGAGCCACGAGGCTCTGATACCACCTGATAAAACCTAATAACCTGATAGGTTCTTTGATCGTTTATAGATCGGGGTTATTTAGACCTGATCTAGGATCATGATAATAACATATATGCACAGCGGAATTAAACATAAGAACAATGTTATCATCAACAAGGTTTTTCGTCATTATCATTATTCCCCTCAATTCTAGAACAGTTACTCTAACTAGTAACAGGATCAATGAAACATTGATCTTGAGGCTACAACACTCATTCTAGGCGTTTACAATGAACCACACGCCTAGAACACACACTGATAAGATCGATTTAAGCTCAGATTGATTAGATCTTATATATCTAGGATGAACAATAACAATGATTGATAACACAGAGCGGAATAATAAAGAACACAATCAAAGTTATCACAAGGTTTTCTTTATTGAACATTTCCCTGTTACCCCAACTATAATTTGGGGCTACACCAACTAACTATGGTATACTATTCGACTCTCATCAGTCGATTTGCTATCTAACTATCTAGACTCTCATTGGGAGAGCTCTAGTTTTCTATGGATGTATTTTTCTAAATGCCTGGACCTCCTTTTATAGCACAAGGAGTCCTAGGCTTACAAGGAAACTAATTAATATATTAATAAGAGAATCAATTAATTATTTTCTCATTAATATTCATTCTTATCTTATTTGACCAAATCTATATTTCTTCTACATCTTGTAGAACTTCATGATGACAATTTTGGTCCTTCTTGTTTCCTTCTTGTTTCCCTCTTGTTTCATTCTTTTATTCACTTTGTCTCATCAAATCAATAATCCCAACACACACACACACACACACACACACACACACACACACACACCTTTAGTCGACTACATTTTATGTGCACACTTAAACTACACGACCTAATGTCTCTTTATATAGTAGAGTCCTTCTTGTTTCATTCTTTTATTTATTTTGTCTCATCAAAACAATAATTCCCAATAGGTAAAAAAATATAAATAACGTTTTTAGACATTATTTGTATTAACAGTGATGCAGACAATATTGTTATTCGAAACAAATCTCGTCTTGTTGCAAAGGGTTACAAGCAGGAAGAATGCATTGATTTTGAGAAATCGTTCGCTTATGTTGCTCGTCTTGAAGCCTTCAGGATGTTCGTTGCATATGATCTACATAAAAAAATCACTATCTTTTAGATGGATGTTAAAACTACATTTCTCAATGGGCCATTGAAAGAGGAAGTTTATGTTAGCCAACCTGATGGATTTGTCGAGCCAGACTTTCACGACCATGTTTATAGGTTGAAGAAAGCTCTATACGATCTCAAACAAGCTCCACGAGCATGTTGTGACAAACTGTCTTCATTCCTAATTGAACATCATTTTACTAAAAGTATTGTTGACCCGACTTTGTTCACAAGACGTCAGAGGGGAGACATATTACTTGTTCAAGTATATGTCGACGACGTTATTTTTGGTTCTACAAATCCAGATTTTTCAAAAAGATTTGCAAATCTCATGAAAATTAACTTTGAGATGTCGATGATGGGTGAACTAAAGTTATTTCTAGGACTTCAAGTTCATCAATCACCTCGTGGCATATTCATTAATCAGTCACAATACACAATTAAGCTTTTAAAGAAGCATGGTATGGATGAATGTGTCTCCATGAGCATACCTATGGCCAATGAGAGACTGGATGCTAATTTACAGGGCACACCTACTGATCAAACGACTTATCGTCAAATGATTGGAGGGCTCATGTATCAAACAGCCAATCGACTAGATATTGATTTTGCCACCTTTGTCTGTGCTCGTTAGCAAGCATGTCCTACGGTCAAACACCTCAAAAAGGTCAAGCGGATCTTTCGGTACCTAAGACGGTCCTGTAACATGGGCTTATGGTATTCGAAGGATTCCGGATTTGAACTAATTGCATATTCAGACGCAGACCATGCAGGATGTAAAGACGATTACAAAAGCACATCAGGAGGCTTATAATTTTTAGGTAAAAAGCTCGTAAGCTGGAGTTCCAAAAAGCAAGATTGTACTGCGATGTCTACAGTTGAAGCTGAATATGAATCATTATCCATGTGTTGTGCACAAGTCATATGGATGCGAACACAACTACTGGATTATGGATACAAGTACAACAATATACCGATGTATTGCGATTCAAAGAGCACTATCGCTATCTCATGCAATCCGGATCAGTATTCACGTACAAAACACATAAACATCCGGTATCATTTTATTAAAGAACATGTTGAGCAAGGAACGGTGGAATTATACTTTGTCGCAGATAAATACCAACTTGCGGATCTATTTACCAAAGCTCTTCCCAAAGAATGCTTTGAGTACTTAGTTCAGCGCATTGGTATGAGATGTATGACTCCAACTCTGTTGGAAAGTCCGGCAAAGTTATCTTCTTGAAAAAGATCATACATCAAACTTGTAAATTAATTCTTCAAAAACAAAATACAAAATAAAAAAATATATATATATATAAACTCAAAAAGATTTTCTTGATGTTTTTCAAAAAAAAAAATCAAATACAAAAATAAAAAATGTAAAATGACAAAAACATAATTTAAACATGAATACATGTCTTTCCATTCAAATCAGATTCATGCTTCGATATTTTCATCAAATTTTCTTAATATGCCAATATGGGATCATGATCTGAGGGGGAGTTATTTTGATAAACAAATGTGTTGTCATCGTCAAAACATGTGTTTTTAAATCCCATTCACATACATCACCTTGAATTTTGATTAAAAAATCACAACGTTTTCAAATCCAATAAAGACAATGATCTCTCAAATAAATATTAAGTTTTTCCATAAAATTAGTATAATTTCGAGGGGGAGTTTTTTATTTTTTGTGAAAATCTAGACTTTGAAAAAAGAAAAAATCTAAATAAAGGACTAACTGTGCAAAGGGATCATACTCTAAGGGGGAGTTTTTGAAATTATTCAAAAATAAAATTCGGTATTAAAATCACAAGGGCCAAATTTGTCATTTCTTAAACTTGCTTTTCAGTAGAAACACTCCAAGGACTAAAAGTGACACTTTCCAAAACCCTAAATTCGGACGGTATAGATAGAAAAGTAATTTCATTTTTATTTTTTTATCATTCCGAATTTATTACCGAAAAGAAGAAAGATTTGATTTTTCGACAAGAAAGGTTTTCTGAGTTCATTACAACGATTGCAACCTGTCTCTCTTCTCAAACGTAAGAATATTTTGATGTTACAGGTTTTGAAATGTTGTTCTTGAGATCGAAATCAAATTCGATATAAATTAGGGTTTCCGAAAATGGGGGTTTTTGAAATTAATTATAGAAGAAGGTGTATAGATGATTTTGATGATGTTTGTGCATGATTGATTGAGAAAAAAAATGTTGCTTAAAATCTGAAAATCACAAATTCGACAAATGGACTAAATTCGATAATATTCATACTTTTCAAAAATGGCCTAAACCTGCATAACTGAATAATTCTGATCTGAATGGACTTGTTTTCGACAAATAGGATTCGTATGATTGGATAAGTTATGACATTTCGACAAGAAAATCAATTTTGACAAAGACAACAGGTGAAAGTCAAAATTCGATCTGGTCAAACTTGAAAAAGTCAAATATCATTTTTGGAAGTGTCGAATTTGCTGCAAAATGAGCAAAATTTTTAGGGGGCTTACTAGAATTTGTGTGTGTTGATGATATGTGTCTGAATGTGTTGTAAAAATCTCGAATGTCTGTAAATAATAAGATTAATATCTCATGAGACTTGAATTTTAAACGTTTGTGAAAAAGTACCTCAAAATTGAGCAAAAATTGCTCAAGTTTGATGAATTTTATATCTTTTGTCAAATATGTCTATTCTCAATTGTTTAAATGGTCTAAGTCATGTCCGGTTATGATTGTTTTCTACATTGAACAGAATTAGGAGTGAGTGACTTAGTGACCATTCAGTTGTTGAATTATGTGTGTTTGTTTACATGGTATAAGATTCATTTCAAAAAGGCAAAATTGAAAAATTGAAAAATAACTTGATTCAGATAATTCTATTCTCAAATGTTTAAGTGGTCTAAGTTATGTCCAATTTTGACCGTTTTCTACAATGAACAGAATGAAGAGTGAGTGACTTAGTGACCATTCAATTGTTGAATTTGGTTTGTCTGATTTTTATGTTATCAAACACAAATGGTTTTGCATAGATGATTTTTGAAAAAGTTCTCAAATTTATGTATTGTGTAAAAAATGGTACTCTTTTACAAAAAGTTTTAAGAATTTGAATGATATCTCTTAAATTTCTCAAAGTTAAGTCTTATTCAAAATCAGAGAGTATCTTCATTATTCTTGAAAGAGTATCATTCCACAAAGAATTTCTGGTGAAGAATATTCTAAACAGAAAGAGAGACAAAAACCATACGTGAAAAAGCAAATCTAAAGTGTGTTTGAAAAAGGATTGCCAGAACACACAAAAAGAAAAATGTGAATAAAGCGTATGACATGTGCTAGAAAAAGCAAGAGTAAGCACATGAGAAACAAACTGATCAAAAATATGTTCAAAAAGAATTGCAAGAACATAAAAAAATAGATAGAGCGGAAAGAGACAAAAAAGTTAGATAAATTGTTTATTATCTAATATTTTATCATCAATCATTCAGAAATCATCATGGCACAACTACAAAGACAAGCTGATTTTCATCAAGATGAATTATGTCCTCCCAACAAATGTTATGCTCTCATGGATGCCAACAAGAAGATTGATCTCGATAATCCATTTTACCCAAATGAAAGCAAAATAATGGTAAACATTCTCCAAAATCATCCACTCAGATTCAACATTGCTGCTTCATCATCATTACCATGGATCTACTTAGGGTAATTATGGCATACTCTGAAGGAAGATGGATTAAAGTATAGACTCAAGTTTGTGCTTGACAGAAAAGAGCTAACATTGACTCTTAATGAGTTCAGGAGAATATTTCAACTTCCACAAGCTATAGAAAACAATCATGAACGCTTTGTTGCTGCTCCCAAGTTCTCAGAAATGGTTATGTGGAAAACTAGAAGGGGGGTTGAATAGTTTTACCGCTTTTTAATTTAGTGAATAGTTTGTTTATAAAAATTTAGATTCGACTTTATGTGAATTCACAGTGTGCACAATATGAACAATTTAACTAAACAAATAAGTAATGACAAGATATGCAATACAAGAGATAGGAAATAGAAAGATCAAACCACAACATAAGGATTTATAGTGGTTCGGTAACAAAGCACCTCTTCGCCCTACTCCACTCTCCGGGCACCAAACTCGAGAGTTTTCTTCACTATGTCAACAAGCTCCCTTTAGGCGGAGAAAACCATACACAACTAAGCTTACACCAATTTCTGACACTAAGCCAAATGTCGAGTTCTAATCCTAGCTAGAACCAATCTATCACAACTAATCACACTACTTCACAACAATTCACAACTTCACTTCACCACACAACTTTTTCTTTACTTCACAACTTCACTTCAATTCACAACTCCACTTCACAACTTCTCTACACTTCACAACTTCTCTACCCTTCACAACTTTTCTATACTTTACTTCACGACTTCAACTAGACACCACCTTGATCACACCAATCTAACACTACTTACTAAGATCACCCCGATCTAACTATACTTATTATGATCATCACAATCTACCTATTATACACAACTACGATACACACCTTCACAATATACATAAATGATTTACAAGATATAATACAATTTCAACAAGGTTGCAAGGACACACACTAATATATAATACTTCTTTACTTGATGGTAGGAAGTATTCTACTTTTGCACTCGAGGATCTAAGCTTTGATTACTTGGAAATAAAGCTTTATGATTAAATGATCAAAGGATTGTGGGAAATGTATGCACTGATTTTAGACAAAAAAATAATGAGTGCAAAAGGTGAGAAAATCAGTGGGGAACAATCCAGTATTTATAGGCAAACTAGGGAGCCTTTTTGTTTGGCCGGCCCCCTTAATTAATGTGTCGGCCCCCTTATAATTAAGGGGACCGCCCAGGCTAGGACGCTCCCTTTTTTGTCTTTTCTAGTGGAGGTGTTTTCTAGAACATTTTTAGCCGTTTTAGATAAAAAATTTGAATTCAAAATATTTATTTTGAATAAGACATTTCTTTTAAATGTAGAAAATATTTTGTAAAAGTTATAAAAATGTTTGTAACATTTTATAAAAAATGTGAGGTTGAATAAAAATTCCTTTGATCATAAAATGCATTAAGCATTTATTTATTCATACCTTTAAGTGATTTAATTTTTGAAATGAAAATTTACTACTAATTACTTATTTACGTTTTAATTTTACATTGAGCGTTTTTATATTTTGTGATTATCAAAACGTAGAGAAGTCTAAAAAATATTAATAACGTTTTTAGGCATTATTTCTATGAACAATCTCCCCTTTTTGATGATTACAAAATCTGAACTCATTAAATGTAAAATTATTTTAAAACAGGTATTTAGTGAGTTTTATTTCTATTTCTCCCCTTTTTTGTAGAATCAAAAAGGCTTCATCGACAAATATGAGTAAAATCAACGGAATAAGTACTCCCCCTTGATGTGTGCTTTCTCTTGATGTGTGCCCCCCCTCGTTCGAGGACACCAAGGAATCGAGCTATAGTAACTTTGCTATAAAAACGAGTTAGAAAAACAAGATAGCCATTCCTAACATATAGGAAAGAAAAAAGGAAAAATACTAGAGCATGTTGATGATGTTTGACAAATGCCAATAATCACAAATATATATCAACAAGACTCAACATTTATAGATATGAAAATTTTCAACCAACTAAAAAAGTTAAAGACAAGCAAGTGCATAAAAAAAATATAAGACTAAAGATCATTCATTAATCATAAAAATTGTGTATAAAACACAATCATGCATACACCAATTTTAAATAATATGCTTGAAGCATATTGATCACAACATACATAAATAAAACTACTAAGGTCCTAATTTGGCTAGATTGCCATAAGAAACCATTGGACTTGCTTGCAAAATAAGAGGGTTGGACATTTATTTGAAAGTGAGAAAGGTAGGCATTTAACATGCTTAGTTGGGTGTTGGTGGAGAGTTTAAAGCGGAGGTGGTTGTTGGAGGGTAGTCACGTTGGACTTGAGGTGGTGGTTGTGGACGAGTAAGAAGAAATTCAATCCAATTTGAGATTTTCACTCAAGGTTAGGAATTGTTTTTGGTTAAAAATGCAATAAGGACAATAACCAACATGATGTTTAACTTGATTTAAGTTGAGGGTGTGAGGAAAGTTTGGAGTATAGGGTGATGAGGTAGTCTTGCTTTGGGAAAGATGCATGGCTAGAAGGTTTGATAGGTCTTGAAGTTGATTAATGTTATTAATGAGCATTTCTCTACTTGGAGATGTAAGTAGTGGAGGTTGAGTTTGGTTGTCACAATGAGGTGGGGGTGAAGTTTGATCATGAAGCACATTAGCAACATGTGGATTGATGAGTAAGTAAGGAAATGAGGGTTGTGTGAGTTAAGTTTGATTGACACTTTATGATGGAATAAAAGCTTGTCCAACATTAGTGTCACAAGAATCACCAAGTGGAAGTGAGTGAGGTTATAGTGAATTATGGTTTGAGAAAGTGGTAGGAGGGTTTTCTTGTGATGATTCTTTGAGAGGAGATTGTGGTTTAGGCATTGGTGTAGGCAAGTTAACATCAACCTCAATGGATGTGTTACAATACTTTAACCTTTTTCTCTATACGGGTCTTACGGACATTTTGGCAACCCTTGACGGTTTGGGTAAAGGTTTGTGAGGGGAAGACATTGGAGAAGACACGTTGAATGTGGTGATTATGTTGAGGATGTGGGTTTATTTATACTAGGAAGATGATGTGATTATGGATGGATGGACATTGTTATAAAACAAATCCAATGAATGTTGATGAGTATTGGGAAATTATAGCCGGGTATATGTGAAAGAGCGTCAAAAAGCAGAAAGAAACAGGAAAACCTGTGCATCAGGTGGTCGGCCCCTTTAATTATATGGCTGGCCCCTTTATCGTTAAGGGGACCCTCCCTTTGAGTTAAGGGGGCCGCCACCTATAAAAGTCAAGAATGTCTATGTTTTTGTTTTCTTTCAGGAAATGGTAAAAAGGTGGACTGTTTTGTGGCCATTTTGCAGCATGTCCTAATTTCTATAGCAATGAAGACTATAACATTTAGCAAGCAAGAATATGAGCATGCAAGGTCCTAATTTTGTCTAAATCAAGACCAATAACATTTAGCAAGTAAGAGTATGAGCATGCCAAGTCCTAATTTTGTTTAATAACAATCAAGACCAATAACATTTAGCAAGCAAGAGTATGTGAATAAGCATGCAAGGAGTTAAATAAAAATCTATAATCAAGATCATACTAATTAGATAATTAGCAAAAAGTTGTAATGCTCCTAAGATTTCTTTAATTTAGAGAGGTGGGTGGTAAACATATCAAGTGAGACTAGTGTTAAAATCCTAGTGTGTGTCTATATGCGACAAATGTGGAGTGACGATTATTTCGACTCTATGACAAGAAAAACCTAAGAAATAATCTAAGTGCTCCTTGATTTAATTTTGCTCAATCAAGAGTGTCGAAAAATATATATTGGATTATATATTACGGCAACAAGTGTGAGATCATTATGCATGAATAGAAAATGTTTTTAGCAAATATCCACGATGTATGAAAGTAGATTTTCATGAACTCGTAGTCGTGAGAAGAATTTAAAAAAAATTGGTACGTATATATATATATATATATATATATACATATATTAAGTTGAGAAGCTCAAATTTTGACAAAACCTAGGTTACTAATATGTAATTTTGTATAAAGATTATTTTTTTAAGAAATTCCTAATCTTTGATTTTGTGCAAATAAAATCCTAGACTCAGAGTTAAGAAAGAAAACTAAAAACGTTTTGCAAGCTGTCAGATGGCTGGTCCCATTATGTGCATGGTCGGCCCCCTTATCATTAAGGGATCGCCCGTTAAGAGCTAAAGGGGCCGCCCATTTGACGAAATAATTTTCCTAATTTTTTGATTTCAGCATTTTAGTTTTGATTGTAGTTCATTGTTCTTGTTCACTCTTAAGTACCTGCCAATCATTTATAGAGAAGAGACTACTTAATAAGTACTTAATTAATTTGTTCCATCATTCCTACACATAGACATAAGTAATTAAAAGGTTCACATTTAAGGGGTTTATTTAGAATATCGACAATGTTATCTTCCGATGAAACCTTTTCTATGGAAATATTCCCTTTTTGAACATTGTCACGAAGGAAATGGTGACGAATCTCAATGTGTTTTGTACGAGAGTGTTGTACGGGATTTTTACTTAAGTCTATAGCCCCTTTGTTATCACACATTATAGGAAGGTCATCTAACCTAATGCCATAATCTACGAGAGCTTGTTTCATCCATAATGCTTATTGACATGCCTTTCCGGCGCTTACATATTCGGATTCGGCAGTGGAAATAGCAAGAGCGGTTTACTTCTTCGAAAACCAAGACGTTAAACAACATCTCATAAATATGCAAATACCGCTAGTGCTTTTTCGGTCCACGTAATCTCTCGCATGATCAGAATCCGCATATATTTTGGTTTCTATACCGGACCCCTTAGGATACCATAATCCTAACTGCGTAGTGTCTTTAACGTATCGAAAGACACGTTTAATCGCTCCAAGGTGAGAGGTTTTAGGATCCTCTTGGAAGCGTGCACAAAGGCAAATACTAAACATAATATCGGGCCTACTTGCCGTTAAGTATAATAAACTTCCTATCATACCTCTATATTTGGTATTATCTACTGACTCACCTTCTTCGTCTTTCATGAGTTTCGTTTCCGTAGACATATGAGATTTCATTGGCTTAAAGTCTTCTAATCCAAATTTCTTAAGCATTTCTTTTATATATTTTCATTGATTAAAGAATATACCATCTTCTAATTGTTTTATTTGTTTACCTAAGAAAAAATTTAGTTCCTCCATCATACTCATTTTTAAACTCATCGTGCATGATCTTGGCAAAATCATCACACATTTCTTGACAAGTTGATCCGAATATAATGTCGTTGACATATATTTGGACAATGATGAGATTAGGGTTGGTATGTGCTTAATTACACATACCATTTTCCATTAAAATGGAGTTAAATGACCAATAACGTACCAAAAATACATTGTATGTGTACGTTTTCACTTATATTGTGCAGGAAACGGATATCAAAGAAAGGGACAAAAAATCAAGCCAAAACAGACAAAACTGAGCACGGAATGTAAAGAGCGTGAAAAGCCAAAGTCAAAAAGTCAAAGTCAAAAGTCAACCAAAAAGTCAACCCGTCAAAGTCAATGTCAAAGCTAGAACCGAAGAAATACTTAATGGACCCACCCGTACCCATCTAATGGGTCGGGTCAGCCCATTAAGTATTTATGTACAAGACTTATAAGAATTAAGTCTTATTTAAGCCTAAAGTATAAGCTTAAAACAAACCGGCCCAAACTGAGCCCAAAACAACCTTTAACAACTGTTAAGCCCAAAACCCTTTTACACTTAACTGCCGTTAGTACAAAAGGACTATATTTGCAAACACACATATATACTTTAAGGGCTGAAGCTGGCAATCCCCAAACTTATATCACCACAAGGACTGTGGGTGTAATATAACTATACAAAATAAGGGGCTTAACTTGTCATTCTCCCAAACATTTACCCTGCTCACCCAAAACAAATTTACCCGGCAAAACCCCATTGACCCTGTTCACCCATCACTTTCACTTTAACCTCGTCCACTATTCCCACCAACCAAAAACATCACTCTCCAATCCATCCCCACCTCACAAAACAACAATTGCCACCTTGGAAATCCTAGCTCACCCCATTCGTCAATGATAAAGACAAGAAAATCAAGGGTAGAGATCAATGGACTTAGAGACCAAGCAAGATAGATGGCTATGATGACTTTGGGACTCTACTCACACAAGAAACACACCCTTGAACCATCTCAGTGAAGAAGCACACATGAAGACTTGAAGACCTAGAAGATTTTAGTATAAATATAGTAGCTAGTGTAGCTTATGTTCTTTGTCGAATTTTGTTTAAGTCAAATCTTGTTTTTAACAAAGTGAGACCAATTTTATTACTGTCATTTACTTACTATCATTTACTTTCAAGCATTGTAAATTTTTTCAAGTTAATGAAAATTTTAAGTTTTCTTTAAATATTGTCATTTAACTTTAATTGTCTTTTAAATACTGTCATTTAGCTCTTATATAAGCTGTTGATTCATTCAAAGCTTATATACAAGCTTGTTTTCAATTCTGTCTTAAAAAATAAAAAATCATAAAAAAAATCAGTTTACTCATTCATGGAGCAAGGTAAATCATGGATGGCCTTGAGTTAGTGCTTCTTGGGAAGCTATAGGACTGGTTTTGAGTGCTTATTCTCTTGAAAAGCTTGGACACTTGTGAGTTTCACTTTTTCATTTTTTTGCCTATTTACTGTAGCATTGCTTATTTCTACTTATCTCTGCTTAATACTGCTTTTTGTTGCTTATTTATGTTATTTTATGCTTACTTGTCTTTGTTTAATACTTACATGTCCTTTGTTTAAGTTTTTCTTTAAAACTGTCTTTTTTTAGCTTGAACTGCTTAATTCTTATTTGCTTATTTCAGTGCTTATCTCTTGTTTAGAATTACTCATTTATGCTTAATTTGCTCATACATTTATCTGTTTTCACAAATCTTTGCTTAAAACTTTGTTAATCAGCTTTAAAATATGTTTTTGACACTTAAAGGGGTGTTTGGCATAAGGTGTCAAAGTGGGTCAATTTGGTTGAAAAACTGGTCTGGGTCACCTAGTAGACTTTAGCAAGCTTAATTAAGTTTATTTGATAAGTTTTTAAAAGTTTTTAAGACCTAAAACTCATTTTCAAGTTTTTTTTGTAATTATGGTTTAAATCTGTGCTAGTCATTTCTTTCAAAACAACTTATTTGAGTAAATGGTTTCAAGTATTGTTTTCTCACTTGTTTCATGATCAATATGCAGTAGAATAGGTATTGGTTAAGTCTTCATTAGATAGTTTAGTCTTAGTCAAAATTCTGTCAAAATTTGTTAAGTTTTTTTTAAGTCAAACACAGCTTTTTCAATTTGCTTTTCTAGCTTATTCTGAATTTCAAAATACTCTTTGAATATTGTTGTAAATTCTTTGAGGTTCAAATTTAATCGGTTTGGTGGTTTTATAGTCTTAAGGATCTGTTTGCTTCGCTTATTTTAAGCTCAAAAATTGTTATTTTCAAAGTAAAAAAAAAAGTTGTCTTGTATGAATTTTGAAAAACTGCCATTTTCATAAGCAAATTTCAGGGCTTATATGAATTTCCAAATCATTTTAAATTGTTGATTTTAGTAGCTTACTGTTCAAGCTTTTTAGGGGTATAATCTGTTTAGCAATAAGGATTCATTGTGTGGCTTAAAATTAAGCTCAAAAGTGCCCTTGTGGTTGTTTTAACCAATAATTTAGCTTGTTTGCTTATTTGATTTTTTTAGCATTTCTGCTTATTTTAACTTGTTTATTGTGCTTAGAAGTGCTTATTAGGTGTAGTTGCTTATTTGGTTTAGCTTATTTTTCATTTTTACTAGCTTATTTGTTCTAAAAATGCCAAACAGTTTAGCTTGTTTAGACTTAGTGTAAAAAACCAAATATGTCCTCTTTTTAGCTTATTTCAGTGCTTATTTGTGGTTTTTTAAAAAGTTGTTTTTATTAAAAAGGCTTATTTTTAAGTCCTTAAGACTTTTGTAAAAAAATTTGCAAAATAAAAAACTTTGGGAAATTGTGAAGTCTAGGGTGAGCAAGGCTCAAACCCTGGACCTCACCAACCTCAACCAAAGCCTTACACACACACTGCACTACACACTCGCCCTGGGGTCTTTTTCAGTTTTCTTTTGCAAAGTTTATTATTTAACCCATTTTTAGTCATTTAAGCTATAAGCCCGTTTTTGCTTATTTCCGACTTATTTAAATAAGCTGTTCCACCCTTTTTATTTTTCATAGAACTAGTATTGTCCAAAGAACTTTTCCTTAATGTTTCAGATTTTTCCCATTTCATTTAGTATTTTTAATCAAATTTTCTTTTTAAAACAGTTTTTAATTCATAAAAAATATTAAAAAGTCATAAAAATATGATTCTTTTTTTGAAAATTTTCTTTGATCATATAGGACCTAGGAAAATTAAATTTGCGTTCGTAGGATTAAATTTTTAGGATTTCAATTTTTTAAGAACGGGATTTGAATCCCGTTCTCGTTTTTCGTGTTTTAGCCATTATTTGCTTTCGTTTTTAGGTTTCCTTTACTTGTTTTAGCATTATTATTGTAGAATTAGGAATCCAAACCAAAAATCTTTGAACCATTCAAAAACGCGATCACGAACTCGACCGATTCTCAATTCACGCCTCGACGGGAAACGACCCGGGAAGGTTTTTTAGGGATTTTTCTTTGGTTAAAAGTGAAAATCTTTTGAAAAGCCTTACGGAATACTTATCTCTTCTATAATTTATTTTTCTCTTTATTATTATATATATTTATATATTATATATATTTATATATGTATTAAAAAGGACGAGTCAATTTTTGGCGCCGTTGCCGGGGAGATGTGTGCGATGTTCGTGTCTACGTTTGAAGATTAGTTTTTGAAGACCCTTCCTCGTGAAGTTATCATTTTCTGTTTGTGAATATTTTCTTATTATCAAAAATTAAAAAAAAATACCAACAATATTTTTCCTAAAGTATTGAAAGTACCAAAAAAATCGAAAAACCAACAAAACAAATCGTGTTGTTAATCGTTATAATCGGCTCACCTTTGATTTACAAACTATAAGGAGGGTATAAGGCGGGCTTAATCCAAGGAACATCACCCAAAAAGGAAGAACGCTTTTAAATCGCTTCAACGTGCTAATTCCTTCCGCTCTCTTGTGCGTAGTTTAAAGAGCTAACCACTGTGACTTTTAACATCGGTTACCAGAAACAATATTGTGTTTTTCTTGTTTTTTTATGCCATGCGCACTCGCTCTTCTTCGAATATAGTTGGTGAATCTTCTCCTAATCCAACTACTTCAAATCCGAAACGTCGTAACCGTAGACGTTCAAAGCAACCTTTTAATCTCGAAAAATCAAGCTCCTCCCGTAGTTACGAGGGTTATGCGGAGGCAATCATGGTTCCACCAATTCTTGCTGAGCATTTCGAGCTCAAGCATAGTCCTCAATAATATGAAGACATCGGACCAATCTTTGGACTTAAGTAAAGACAATCCTCATGATCACAGTTCGTGGTTTAACAAACTAACTTCAACAAATAAAATACAAGGATGTGCCTAATATCGGCGATTAAGCCTTATGCTTCTTTCTTTCTTTCTTGCGAGGGCAGCCCGTCGTTGGCTCAAAAAGCACCCCTCGTTCTATCCTCACATGGAAGATCTTGTTTCCAAATTCATCAATGAATTCTTCCTCGCCTTAAGAACGACAAAATCTCTGAAATGAAATTTAACAACTTTGAACTACGGTGTTGGAGAATCTTTTCATAGGCAAGATACCATTACAAAGATCTCCTTCATGCATGCCCTCATCATAGTTTTACCGAATCGCACCAACTTGATACCTTCTACAATGCCTTAAACCCAACCGACCAAGATTCTTTGAGTTCTGCCACCGGTAGCAATCTTTTGGAAAGAAGTACTCAAGATGTGTTGACAATTATCAAAACAAATCCAAAGCCACAATTCATGAAAACAAATCGAGTTGTTTCTCAAGGTGAAATCAAGTGATGTTAATTCTTTCCTTCTTCTTCGAGATAGCCAAACATATTATCCAGTAAATCAGCAAAACATGTGCTGTGACCTACCGACATGATCGCTATTCGAAAACACTTTCAAGCAACCCCACCTCCAGCTTCCGTAAATTCCGTTGAGGAAATTTGTGTTACTTGCGGTGGTGCTCATCCTTATTATCAGTGTCTCACCGCCGATGGCAACCAACACACTTTAACGGGATAGATATTCAAGGATACATTATCATCACAGACCGAGGTTAACTACAATCAGGTTCATTTTTCCGGTTATCGTCCTCCAAAGTGTGTGCAATCAAATTCGACCAACCCGTGATTTTTGCTCAACTAATGTTCAAAATAATCCAAACTCAGTTTTAACCAACCACAAGGATATAACTCGAGAAACAAAACAATCAATTTACATCTTATCAAGCTCCCAACTCAACAAAAACAAGTTATAGGCCTTTTAAGTTGAGTTGGGAGAAATTAAGAAGATAAATGAAATGTTAAAAAAAGTACCATGCAAGCTCAAATTAACAAGTGTGAAAAAAGAGTTAAGAAATTGAAATGCCAACTTCGATTTCAAGCTTCTATGTCAAATCAAATCAATGAGTCTTAAAGAACATGATGGCAAGCTTCTTTCAAATGAACACCGCTTCTACCTCGGGTCGGGGTCTCTCCCCTAGAAACAACACCGATGCTATAACCGAAAGGTAATTGACAGCCATCAACACCACCCGAAGTGTTTGGTTCTTTGATAGTACCTTCCCTGCCTATGGCCTCCTAAATATCATTAATCCGGAGGAGGATGAACGAGCAGAGGAGACGTTAACGGACCCGGATCTCAAGATTGTTACCATTAAGGTACCACCATCCTCCTGTCCGAACATGGGTCCCAGAAACGTTGCAGTATCCCCCAACATAACCCAGAACCGGTTGTCAAGCCTATATAACTATTAAAAGAAACAATGGATACCCCATCATAAGGTAGATGATGTTTCACGATTGGGACCTTTCACAAGAGGTACTCAATGCAATCAAGGTATATATTCGGGTCCAGCATATATGGAAAACAACTTGTGTTCAATCTGATAAACTAGCATGTATCTCCCTCGCGGGGTTTAAGAAAACATTTAAAGTTATAAAGGCGAGGCTATGAACTCACCGTAAGTAGAAGATGATCAAGCGAGAAATCAACCAATAGATGAAGTGCCAACGATTTAGCCGCGACCTATAAGACGTGACGCGACTTAGTTTTATTTATAAGTAAAACAATACGTAAGAAAAAATTGACAAGTATAGGATTATAAGAACTTTTGGTATAGAATAGAGTATATTTGTCATTGTAGCTTCTTGGGATGTTTGTTAGAATAATACACGAAGATTTGAAGCTTAAACAAAGAAATAACTGAAGATAAAGATCTCCCAACACATGTTCACTGTTTTGGTCCTAACTCGGTCATACGAACTCTGTTTAACGCGATTCTGGCAGCCATGCAAAGAAAATGCAATTATCTACAACTTTGAAAAAGGCCAAGTACTAAAATTTCCCCAAGTACGCCGCACTTCCAAAAATGTGCGGCATACTTTTCATCGAATTTAAGAGAATTAAAGGCAATTAAATGCTAAGGGCATTAACACCAGATGTGCGGCGCACAAATAAGTTTGTACGACACACTTTGGCTCCTGAAAAGCCTATAAATACCCTCCTTGGCTCCCTTATTTCCCATATTCTCACACACAAACCTCCAACTCGTGTGTACTACTTAGGATAGGTGTTTTTGGTGATAAAGGCTTGAAAAACCTTTGATCCAAACCACCATTGATAACACCATCATCACCACCATTAAAATCAAAGTTAGAGGTGTTCTTGAAGGAATTTAGATGGTTTTGCTTGATGTTCATCAACAAACCCCAGATTTTGATTCATTAAAGAAGCGTAATTAAAGTGTTATTTTGAATCTATAAGCAATTGTTCATAGTTTCTAGGTTTTACTTTAAATATCATAAAGTGTTCTTGGGAAATTCTTGTGAAATCACCATCATTTGATCTTGGAATTTGGTATAATCTTGTTTATCCTTTGAATATGATTATTATTGAATTGTTTGAGTTCATAATGTGTTTTATTACTTCTCTGATTATTGAGTAGTAATCTGATGTTTGTTTGGGCATTTTGTGATCTTGGATAGGAAGCGTTTAGATATGTGTTTATTGAATTGGTAAAACATATTTTAGATAAGAATATAGGCCGAAAGTATTCTTTATATATGTGTTCTATCATTCCACTTATTATATTAGTTATAATAACTTTTATAGGCCGAAAGGATTTGTTGTTATTAACTAATATTGATAAGTCTTGTTTATATTGAATCAAACATATCGATCATGAAAGCATAGAGAGAATAGTAGAGGATAGCAAGTATTTAAATTTCAAATGATATTAAAATGGAGGGAAAATGGAAGAGTTAGTTACAAGCCATCACCCTCTAATGAAGATTAGAGGGGTATTTATAGGTGAGGGAAGGAGGCTTCCCTTTCTTTATTTTCCTAACTTATCACTTCTAGTCCCTAGACTTTGGTAATTATGTTATTTCATTCTTTTAGCATAATACTCCTTATTACAAACTACTTTGACATTAACAAAAGAAAGACTAATGACTAAATAACACAAAATCACATAATTGACACTTTTAATGATCCTAACAATCTCCTCCTAAGGGTCGATTATTCAGGGCGTTCTCTTCGTGGTCCAAGTGGTCTTTCATTAATGAACATCTCCCATCTTCTCATCTGTCTACGATGCTTCAATCTTTCTTCAATCTCTTCTTCAAACAACTTCAAGTACTTTGCTTCATCTTTAGTGATATATTTTTGTACATACCCATACTTGATATCATTATTATAAATCTCCAGTCCTTCTAACACTCTATTTAACGTTGCATCATAAAACTTATGGATCTCTAAATGTCTCATCACCCGTTTTTCTTTCTTGCTATTCTTGTAAATAATTCCATGCACATGCTCATAGATGATAGAGAACATTTCATGATCTTCAATTCCTGGGAAAGTCATTGTTGGTGCAGTGAGATTAACCTTCTGTTGATAGCTTTCAATTCTAAGTTGGAAGTCATGCACTCTTTCCCATATCACTGTACTTCTAATGAATACTAATAAAGACCATAGCAATCTTGTATCTGTATAATCCGGTACCTTTCCATTCATAATCAATAAGTATATGTCCTCAATATCATTCTTATTGAGATTCTTGTAGTCTGGCTCAGTTATTGACACTGGGTACTTATTAGCTCTTCTTGCGACAATCTCTGTGATAAACTTGTGTTCATGACCCAATTCCCAGTATGTCTTGACAACTTGAATAATCTTTGAGTTCGAATAAACCTCTTCTTTTGGTTTTCCAGGCTCTTTCTGTTTCCTTATGTAGAAAATCTTCGCATGAGGATTCTTCCAATGTTCAACACCATAGTGAGCATAAGGATTAAACTTTTGAACATACTTATTCACCCATCTAGAAGTTTGTTCTTCAATATCATCATCATTAAAAATAACCGCATGAAACTTGTGAAGTGACAAGACTATCTTCTCGGGTCCAGAATTTCCTTTCTTCAAATACAAAAGGTCTTGATTAATCAGCGATAATGTTGGAGCTTCAGGATCTTTTTGACAGCTATGAACTAATGGTGTGGTCTTTCGTGGATGTGGAGAGACAATAATTTCTTTTCTACTCTCCCAGACAATGTCACTCTTCAAGAAATTCTTCATCTGATCAATGTGATACTGATGCTCATCTCCTGAAGTACATCTCTGTCCCAACATCTCATCATCCATCTTTCTCAGCTTAGCTTCATCAATGGTTAGCGATACTTCTTCCATAATGTCTTGTGATACTTGCTTTGTTGGTATTTCATCATCATCTGAAGCATAAGAGTCAGTCCAAAAATCAAAATCATCATCTTGCTCTTGATTACCTGAAGTTGATAGAGCTTGTTCTTCTTGAAAAACTTATCCAGGCGATTTATCTCCAGACACATAAGCTTCATACTCCGATGTCTTATGCCGCTTTGCACTATTCTCCCTCTTAGGATGAGCATCATCATGAGGATTGTCCTGATCACTTGGGCGAACGGCAGGAGTTCTACATGCAGTTTGTGGTATCGTATTTCTTTCAAACTTCATCTGGAGAGCCAACCATACTGCTATGTCTTGTTATTGCAAGGTAAAGTTGATATTGTTGATCTGGAACAAAGGATGTTTATGATTGAGCCGGATGAACATGAAGAATATGTCCAGACATATAACTTTGTACTGATGCATCAACTTGAGAAGGAATGACATTGGCAATTGCATTCTCAATTTGTGTCGAAATTTGAGCCTGAATATTTCCACGTTCCTGCAGAATAGCTTTAGCAATCAATCTTTCTGTCTCTTCTTTAGCCTTTTGCCTCTCTAGAATCAACCCTTCCATAACATACACTGGAACTTGATTATGAACTTGTTCAGGAACTTGCTTTAAAACTTGCTCCTTAATGTGTTTATCTACCATAGTAGGTAATGTCTCAACCATTACATCATGAAGATTATCAGCAAGTGTATCGAATGACTTCCTTGGCATGAACCTCGCCCGTAGATGTGCAAACAAGTAACCATAACGTCCCTGTAACTCCTGAAAGAAGCTCTTGTAGCATTTGAAGCGAGTAGGTTTTGTCTTGAACAATGATAGAAGTCGATTCGTTTTAGATAACTTTGTGTGAGGTGAACTTGATGATGATGTAGTATGAGTATCCGTCAATTCCTGGAGTTTCTCGGTATCCGAAGATACGAGATTAGTATGAATCCTAGGAGATCTAATTGGTGTGGGGATTGGTGAATTCCTAGTCTCCTCTACAATCTTCCCTTTCTCCCTTCTCTTTAATTCATACACCTCATCAGTTATTTCTTCATCTTCATCATTTACATTCACTGGTATAACAACGTTAGTAATATCCACCACTGGAGTCTCCTTAGTAATCTCCACCTCCTTATCTTTAGTAATCTCCACCTCCTTATTAAACTCCACCTCTGGACTTTTCCTTATTACTCCTGGCTCCTATCCTAGTGTCCGGTAATATTTTGATTCCATCATTCTTAGGGATTGAACTATCATCACAACAGCCTCTGTCCATCCACCATCTTTTCAAATTCTTCAGATGCCAAGTGCTCCATCAACCAGTGCCATATTTTCGCTTTACTTCCTGCTCCTCGTGACTTTTATGCTCGTACGACTAACTTGTAATGTATCTTGCCAAAAATTATCTCATCAGGCTTTGTCTCACATTTGGCCTAGGATGCTTGGTAGGTGAAGCCGTGTGGATCTCCTTTCATGATACGAAACGAATCACATTGATCCTCTTAGAGACTTGACTCTCAACTTCCTTATTAGGGTAGGCGACCTAGGGGCGGCTAGGTGTCCTATTGCGTTCCTTGGGTAGACTCAGTCGGCTTGACTGAGTCAGAGGAACATCTATCCCAAACACCTCCGCATACATCTGATAATGCTCTGTGTGCTTCATTTCTTTAGTGATCATCCAAGCTGGTATCTGCATTCCAACTTTGTCTTTGTGTCTTCCTGAATTAAAAATCATCATCTTGCAAGTTATGATACTTGTCTCGAGCACGTCTTGAGATGTCAGGAAAGATAGTCATGTAATGACTGACAATGATCTTTGTAAATCTTGGATATGGAATCAAAGATGTTAGATGATGAAGAGAATAGTAAAGTCCTTCCAATAGTAACTCTGCATAATCCACATGAATGTTATTGACAAAGTAATACATCATTTGCATTATCTGCAACGGCGGTTGATCCCATCCAGTGACACATGTTGTTGTCCTAGGTTTTGGATCATAAGACAATAGCTAACTAGAATAAATCCAAATCAATTATGTAAGAGACAATGACTATGAATACTATGTGTTAATGCGGAATCTTAACACAAGTACTAAGAAGAACAATTGTAAACTAACTTCGTATATTGCTATTGATATCTATTAGAATACTATTTCAATCTCATACTAAACATTGTGCCATAGGGTTCCTTTTATACACCAAGGAAACCCTAATGGGCTTTACAAACATCTGAAAGGATAATGCATATCCTTTCCTAAGATATCTCTAAGATATCTATTACTATTCTATTACATAAACAAACTTAACTAAAACAGATTTAACTAAATATGACCAGTACTAACTATAGTACTGCTACTCTACCAGTACTAACTTTAGTACTGCCAGACTTAACTTAGTATTGACAGAACTAACTAATACTACCAGACTTAACTATTATACTACCAGTATTAAGTCTTTTACAATCTATTTCCCAACAATATACTAGCAGTACTAACTTTTGTACTAGCAGTAGTAACTACTTAGTATATTTTCATTCTTCATCTCTGAGCAGTCTT
>BQNB010029220.1:39822-55937 GCA_026074375.1 Tanacetum coccineum | reverse complement strand
AATATCACTCATATAACATATGTATAAGTGTACAAATCAATGATAACAAGTAAAAATCCATTTTACATGTTCAAAAGTGTCTTAATGGTGATTTTTGCTATAAAGACTAACATATGCATATAATGATAAATGTAAGAACATAAAGGGTTTTAGTTGACCTTCTTATGATGTATGATGATGAGAAATATAATCTAAACCCTTGTTTAGATTAAAAACCAAAGCTTGCAAGAATGAAACCCTAATTATTCCAAGGAAACCCTAATCCTTCCTTTCTTGCTTCAATCCTTTTAAATGGTTAACCAATGCTTCAAATCATCTTGAGGTATCTTAGATATGATGTGTGATTGCTTGTATGTGTTGTAGAAAAGTTTGTATGGATTTATTAAAGGGGTGTTTTTGAGCCGTGGGCTTATAGGAGCACAAAGGGAGAGATTTTTTTGATTTTTCTAAGTGTTAAGTGTTATGTGAACTCATCTCTTGCAATCTATAAGTATAATACATGTAGGACTAGTCAAGGAGACACCATGAGGGTTTTTAGGAAGTCTTGGTCAAAAGAATGGGAGGTATGGCTAGGCTTAATGGCAAGTGATGTACAAAAGACCAAGTGGTGAAATGTAAGATATTTCTTTTGTATCTTTCATCCCATATCCGGTTTTATATGTATATATGTGATGTTATTTTGTAAATTTTGGGTATTGGGTATAAATGTGGGTATTTGTTGAAGTGTAGAAAAGTTTTGGTGGTTCCGGGTATGCCTAAATGCAATTTATCGCGAAACGTATACACTTTACGTATCCGATAAAAATAAAATGAACAAAGACCATAATTATTCTCAAAATAATTATTTAATACTTGATTGATGTAAACATTTAATCGTCTGATGCCCGTTTACATTGAACGCTAATATTTAGCGTACGCGATTTAACTTAACGTTTACGATTTAAAGCAAACGCGTACAATACAAAAGATACATTGTGGATTTATTGACGGCGTCAATGACCCTAAAACACGGGGTGTTATACTTGACTCGGTTTATATAAACTTGTATCAAATCAGATTTAAAGAAACTCAATCTTGGTTTCAATAAATCGAGGTTTAAACTATATTACATGTAATAAACAAACTAAAAGATTAGTTTGAAAAGAAACTCGTCTATTTTTTACCCTTGATGAATGAAGATATACTTTGACTTTTTATGAATGGAGATAGCACCCTGCATTTAGCAGCAGTAGCCGTATAGGCGTTACTCCCCGAGTATCGCTCTTCCTTTTATGTTCTTATTGGCGCTCCCCCTCCCTTAAGGGGGAGCAAAAGACCACGCTTTCAGATTACTAAAATAGCAGGCTATCAACTATAATTCCCCTTTCTTAAAGAAGTGACACATTAACATCTCATAATACCAACTTTTAGAATGTCATATGTGATCAATGAACCTATCTACGTGGTAGCTCTCCCAAGACGCCATTCGGCATCTTCTGAGCTGCAAGTCTAGATAGACAAGACGGCATTGATTGGACAAGGCATCAGGAGTCCCATCGGGATGGGGGAGCTGGCAGCTCCCTGGTGCGTTACTTGTTCGCTTCTCGGGGTGTAGTGACCCCCGTGAAGCTCGCCATATCGAACGACGCGGCTCCATACCCTAGATGGAGACAGCGGAGGGGGAAGACTGCTAAATCCGGTCTTCTTCTTCTGTTGTCTCACCTCCCAGGGGAGGTGAGCAGAGTGAGAGAGGCCCTCGCTAGATCCCCTGTCTAGGTTTATGTTCAGAGCCCGGTATGACGATGTTATTTGTTGATCAAATCATCGACGAAATAAGAGCTTTTAAAAGGATTTAAGCATCGAACCAAACATGCTTGCAAGGCATGATATCCAAGCTTAAACCCATACTCATAGTGATTTCGGTATGCAAACCAAACGCACCCTAAATGAATTGAGGTCCCGTTCTTGTATGCATTTAATCAAAGTTTTAAAAACTAGATAACTTACCTTCACCGTAAAAAAGCCAATTTCTTGTAGGAACCTACTTGGTTCTTTTTTACATGGTAAAATCAGTAGTAAATCAAATTTGCTATAAATCAGGATAAATCACTTTTGCTAAACAATGACGCAGTGTTTGATATGCGTAGCTCAAAGTTAAAATCAAATAAAGCATTACGATGGATTGAAAATTTGTTGTTTATTTTGAGGTTGGTAAAATAATGTTGTATTCAATTCATTGGTTCATTCGGCTACATTTGTTTATTACTTGGAAAAAAACCAGTAATTGTTTATTACTTGGAAAAAAAACCAGTAATTGTTTATTACTTTGAAAAGAAACCAGTATTTTTTTTCCATTTCATCACGACTTTAAATCACATTTAGCCATATTTCATTTATTTAAAAACAAATTACAGCGTTAGTCCCTGTACTATATGCAAATTTCGCGTTTAATTCCCATTATGAAGAAATTACTGCAGACCTCTCCAACGTTTGATTTGTTCCAAGTTGTTGGTTCAAAAATGTAACAGTCGTTATCTAACTTGTTAAATGTGAGAGTAGTTTTGTCTTTTCATATTAACGAGGTTTTGTAACCCACGCTTCGCCGCGGAGTGCGTGAGACTAACTTTGCAACTGACCGATAACCCCAAGGACTAATTGCGTTAATTGTTTCTGAATTTTTTTACGAAAATGGTCCTTGAGGTTAGCGTTCTGTTGCAACGTTAGTCATTAAGGACTAACTTTGCAACGATCCGATAACCTCAAGGACTATATCCGTAAAAAATTTAAAAATATACATTAAACTTCAACATTTTTTATAAAACCGTACGTATGTCAAAAGCATTGCAATATCAGACTCGTTTTGTTCGCAATTCGACGACCTTTTCGAAGACATGTTTTTTTACGCATGAATCGACAGACATACGTTCCATATTTGACAAATAAAGTTTGTTATATAAAAAAATCGTACATAGATAAAAGTTCAAGGTCATTTTAGTAACTTTTCGCATACTTTGAGGGTGTGTTTTGTAAAAAAAATTTACATCAAAAGTGGTGAACTTGTTTTTTTAATATTGACTCGTTTCCCAATTAGTGGGGTTTAGTATATATACTAATATGTTAAAACATGTTACAAGGGGTGGGATCGTAGACTCGTAGTGGAGGGTGATTGGATGTGTAAATGCTGAAAAGACCAAGATACCCTCGTACAGTACTTAACAAGTCATCTAACAATAGTTACATTTTTTGACCAACAGCGTGCAAAAAAGTCAAACGTTGAGGAGGTCTGTAGTAATTTCTTCAAAGTGGGAACTAAACATGAAATTGGTATGTACCACTGGGGCTAACGGTGTAATTTACTCTTTATTTGATTCATTTTCAACGTGTTCCTTAGTTTATTTTTTGGAGTGAAAGCGAAAGGTTTGGCATGATAATAAAAAAAATTGTGTTCCTGAGATTTTTTAGGAAATTAGAAGAGAGTAAAAGATAGTAATTACACCAAATTTACTCTCCTAATCTTCTTCCCAAATTGAGATGAAATTGAGTGAAGTTGATTTTAAAGTCTTTTTTTACATCCTCATCTTTTCTTTCCAACTCGAAAACACACGATAAAAAATTATTTCTTATTCATCTCCTCTTTACTTCTCTTTTTTTTCCCTCTCCATCTCTCTTCCTTCCGTTTTATACCTGGGACCAAGTACCAAACAACATGCGTAAACACGAGATTTCATTCTAACATGAGAACCAAACATGTCAACGGGACAATGATGACTCCTTCAATTACTATGTTCATTCCATTACATCGTCGATGACATTACTTTATCGATCATTATGCCTAACCAAACATACCCTTAAAACACGATTATCGGGACTTTAAACTGCAAATTAACTTCTGTAGCTTCCGTATGAATACCCACACAAATTAAACATAGACACAGTATTATTATGCTGAATTTATAAAAAAAAATGTATTATAGGAGATACAATTACAAACATAAATATAGAAACGAACTAAACATAATATGCTTAGCTAGTGAAATCCACATCGTCCGTTCCATCTTTGATAACTATATCGGTAGGTGTTACTTTACGGTATCACTATAAAGAATACAAGACACAACGATACACACATGTACAAACGAATACTACTGATACATACCAACTCTTCAATGTTGTGTCGCTGTTTTTGAAAACATTAGGTGGTTAACTCCAGCTCTATACAGATGCAACTCTGATTCTGTACTCACATGGACCTCAGTGTTTGCAGGAACAAATAGCACATCTCCTTCACAAACAATATCCTCAGATGACAGTGATGATGTGTGTAGTGGTGGTGGTGGTGATGATGGAGATGACGAAGATGATGATGACAATGAAGATCGTGCTGATGATGATGACGGGGATAACAAAGGAGATGATGATAATGAAGATGGTGATGATGACGAGGGCAAAGATGGAGAGGATGATGTGTACATACATCCATTTCCTGAAAGTACTAAAAAAATTGATGGACCAGGTACTGCGGGGAAAACGACTGATGCACCTTGGTCCAGCAAGCAGTGCTCAACCTCGAATTCCTCGAAAGGAGGGGTGTATCTCATGGTGTATGCGTTCAATGGAACCCCTTTCAATATTTCTGGTGACCCCTGTGACACATGAAAGCGTTATCAAGTAGAACTTAAGAAACATAAAGTCAAATAATAATGTAAAATATTATAGGATGAATAAAGAGGCCACCCAACTATTTAATCATTTTTAGTGGCCATCCAAGTACATATCCAGTATCGTTTATACAGAACTGATAAAAGGAAACATGCATAATAATGGGACAAAAAAGCATTTTTTTGATTGTTTGACAATTTATTACTTTACAAAAGATAAAAAAGTAATCAAGGGGATTTAGAGTTTATCTATGCTGTTCAGCAAGTTTTTGGCCAAATTTGGTTTAAAAGATAAGAGACAAATATTTCGGTGGTCTAGAAAAGTAGTAGTTCCAATAGTTGGAAGGCCTTAATCTAAAAAGCTGATTGGTTTAGTGGCCTCTTATATTTGCCCCAAAAAATTAATTGCATAAGATTTGGTTATAAAGTTACCTGCTTGTATGTGAGCATTGAGCAAAGGATTTTTACATCACGGTGTTTTGGAGTAAGGCCAGCACGCACAACATTATCTGAAGTAGCCATACACTCGACACAGTCACCACCCAAATACGCATGAGGTTCGTTTGGTGCTATATACAAAGCTTCACCAGGGTTCAACCTTACGTGATTAAACAGGAAAGATGCTATGACGCCAATATCATGTGGGTGCTCTTCATCAAGCTTCAACGCTAGTTCTTCCTTGAAAGTTAACTGCCTTGTCTGATGAGCCATGAAAATAATTAGTAGCTGCTAATTTCACAACTTTTTTATGCACATTACAACTAATAAGCTTAACCCTCTAAAAATTAATACAGTACAATTTTGATTATTAAGTTCATTCTTGCACATTGAAACCAGTGCACTGCTTCCATAGTTATTTAACATCCTATTTATATCAAAGAATCCAGTTAGCACGCTATCAAATACGAAGTTCTATTTATGTTCATTTGCGCTTCCATTACTTTAAATATTTCATTGTACATGCAAAGTTTGTAGTCATGTCAGCTAAAGAGTTGGTAGGTTACACACATCTCTCTTCGGTATATCCAATGAATAGTTTTAGATTTCACCACCAAACTACAAATGTTTAACACATGCACTCTATGAAACCATGTACTAACAACCTATCCACACGCACAATCCTCTTTACTAGGTAAGAGCCAAGCTTCCTATAAAAATGTTTTCCCACCATCAATTCACCACCCACATGTTAAATCCCAAATATACTGATATAATAATAGATTTTAATGTGGGGGTTTATATCCAACTAATCTAAAGCAAGATTATGCATCCGTACTCCACATTGACCATCTATTAACCGGAAGGCAAGTCATGGTTAAAATCCCCAACGAAGAATTAAAAGCTTCAATTAAAGGTGGTTCTCCATTCTTGGATTTTTTGTTCTAACCTTATAATCACAATTCTGGTAATATCTATAATTCATTGTTAAATTTTTCCATCTTATGTACTAAGGCAAAGGAATTGATGACTCCTTGTTACATTGACTAATCCTCAAGATTTACTTCTAATGATTTGATCCGAATAATATATTTGAACATTAAGTCTTGTAGTTTGATCTTTTGATCGGAAATGTTACTGGGTGAGCTTAGATGTCAATCATTCAACTCCAGGGACTAGGATTAAAGTACATGGCTTAAGTTTTCTAAAATTATTTATTGGGCCCTTGTTTTTGGTTTTAAACCAACTAATTCAATGGTGCAATTGCTGTGATAGTGTATGCGAACACTTAATTACTTGGGTCTTGTTTCTCCTGTCATATGCATTTACAAAAATCCATTAATGGACTGAATCTAGATTTATTTCTTTGGTTATGTACTTATGTTTCCCAAATAAAACTGTGGATGTTAGATGAAATTACTAATATCTTATATACATTAAGAGATAAACAATAGACAAAGATTAACACAGAAATAAATTAAGGAATTACACCAATAACAGCACATGATGTGAATGTAGGTACCTTCTTTTCCATATTAATCCGACTGATCAATTTGGAGACCGCTGCAGAAACCACCTTACTTTCAGCTGACATGAGCTTAATGAATACCGACCGGAGAAATTGCATTTCTTTTGCTCCCTTGTCTTGCTCGTTGAAAGGTAAAACTTGGTCAGTATATGGACCACCAACCACTTCCATGATCTCTGGAACACTTTCAAGCACAGCCTCGAGTTCCTACAATCAATCACAAGTATGTGTGAGCTTCATTTAATATAATACCACGCATAAAGATGCTGTCCACATCAATGTACTATATAGACAAAGCATTCCATCTAGGGACACAAATTTATTTATAAAGGATGCATGAACAAGAGACTATGGATTTCTGAAACTCTTTCCTAGTAAAAGGATAGATAAATTTCAGGCATCAGATCAAATTTGCAAAAAAAAAACATGGACCTTTAATACCATAAAATATGATAATCTAAGAATTATATTGTAGTTACACTATATTCAGTCATCCAAGTTGCTTCTTTCTATATAAGTAGCAATGATACTGGTTAATGAGAGGTACTTCGCAAAATAAGACACCAAATGAAATAGTACATTGGCCATGTTGCTCAAAAATAACATCCACAATTCCACAAACGAGATAGTAGAAATGATAATGCAGCAATTGAATATAAGCCACTAGCCTGGCTCATTCTACCCGTTAATGCTAAAAGTAGATTTGGTATCATCCCATTGGTCCAGCAGTCCAGCTAAATTTAATTATCATTACTAATCAAACAAAACCGAATGTAACACAGGATGATACAATGAATCTGACAAAACAAAATGTAAAAAACAAAAATTCATAAACTCTGTTTAACCATCTTATGGATAGAAGGGAATAATAATAATTCAGTGAGCAAGCACCATGCAGTAAGTTTTCTTTGGCTCAAACAAATATCTATACTGCCATTTTGATTTGACATGCCCTCATGTAAAAAATTAGAAGAAAAATGAACACTGTAACGAAGTTAAAAGACAGATGTATCTTTACCTCAGAGCTAATAAACCCGCATAAGGCTTCAAACTCGGTTACTGCCAAAACCATTTCAGGTTTGTGACTTGCATCTTTATACACACTGGGCTTCAATGTATGAAGGAAACCTGCCAATGCTTTATCAGGATGAGCCTGTATTGACAATGCACGCGCAACCGAAAGAACCTGATTCACAAACACAACCAAATCAACCACAACAACTGAATCAGCACATTGAAAATATCAAAGCCAAAATTAACTTGACAGAAAATATTAACTTTGATGATTGCAAATAAGTTTGTATTCAATAACTAAATACAAAAAATGTGTCAGTCACTTATCGTAATTTTTCAGAGTAAAAATGTAAAATACTGCTTGATTAAAGCTACTGCCTTTACTTTAAGGGGGTGTTTGTTTGGGCTCATATGCGGGCTTATGGGCTTATATGATTTCGGCTTATATATCATAAGCCCCAATTTCCAGCTTATTTTGAAATTTGTGGGCTTATATAAGTTTATTATGATATGATAAACTTACATAAGCACATAGGTCTCAAAATAAGCCAGAAAATTGGGGCTTATGAAATATAAGCCGAAATCAAATAAGCCCATAAGCCCACATATAAGCCGAAACAAACACCCCCTAAGTAAAACTTAACAAAACTAGTATATATGATAGATCATTTTATCAATATATACTAACATTTATCAACTAATACCGTTGCTTATAAGTAAGCTGCATTTTCCTCAAAACATAATAAACTTGTCATAACCAATATCACGGCTTTCAAGCACCACATTGGATAAAAGAACTGCTACATTTCCTAGTACGATTCTCTAATTACACCGATTCCCCTCGCTATCTATCTTACAAGCATCAATTACCGCTATATTTTCAAACATGCTGTTATTTTCTTTTCAGATCAGATTAGAAACCAGTAAGCATATAAAAACCTAATCCTCCAAAGTAGTAATTAATTAAAAAGAAATCTAGAGAATTAAAAAAAAAAAAAACATTTAGTACCTTAAACATGAAGGGAAGATCAACACCCCACTTATCAACAACAACATCCCCTAAAACATCAGGATTCTTCTTAATCCAATTTTTCAAACTCATTTCATTATTATCATCATTGATCTGATTATCATTTCTAACTAAAAACGAGGGGCCAGAATCATGTGTCCCCATCCACAACTCAGCGTAGGTCTTGTTTTCATCAATTTCAACATCAAAATTGCTTGAATAAATATTAGCAACTAGTGATTCATTTCCAATTCTTCCCCAATCATAGGTCTGAACAGAACATTTTAATCTTATCAGATTGTTGTTGACATCTTGGTTGATCTCCATCACCATTGTGGGATGGATGAGGATGTTTTACACACAGTTAAGGTGAGAATGTGAAGGTGGTTGTGACAGCGTGTCTGAATGTACGAGGACGATGACGAGGGAACTACATTCTTAAAACTTCAACAAGAAGTCCCCACAAATGTGGAACATGTTGCTAGATTAGCCCTCCATGTTTTCAAACATAGCTAAAACTACTCACCCAATATGTTATATTAGCATTTTTTTTTAATCCAAGATGTTACGAGTATATTTTTTTTATAACACTATAGTCAGTGATTCAATTCCACAGACACTACCTAGAAGATAGTTCTATCAGCCTCGAATCAACGCATCTATGAGACAGAACTTCACAGATTCTTATCTAGAAGGAAAACCAGCCTCGAATCGACGCATCTATGGGGCAGAACCCCACAGATTCCCACCTAAAAAGAAAACATCATTGGAGAGACTCGAATCTGAGACATCTCACAAGTAAAAACAACATCTTTAAAGATACCCCTAGTGACTAAATGAGTTAGCCTAATTGATTTATCCAAGATGTTATATAGAATGTTAAGATAATATCTTAAATAAAAACAAAGCTAAAACTAGTCAACCAACATGTTCCTAAAGTGTCATTAGAGTGAATGACTAGTTAATCATTAATTTAGGGTTTAGAAAGTTAATTTATGTGTTGGAGAGAGTAAGAGAAATAATATGGTTCATATGTGAAAATGAATAATTTATTATCTATTCATTTTTTAATTGGTTTATATTAATGTGTACAAAATTATTATTCGTTTCGTTTTAATTTATTTGTTCAGTTTTGACTTTTTAATTTTTTTTTTCAATTTTAATTTTAAATATTTTTGTTTGTTTTATATAATACTTGATGAAAATTATATCAATGAAAATACATTTAAAAAATCAATTCATGCATATATTTTGCATCAAGTATTATATAACACACAAAAAATAGTTAAAGTTAAAGTTGAAAAAAGAAACTCAAAAATTCACAACTTAACAAATAAATTAGAACGGATGAAGTAATAAATAGATAATAATTGAAGTACCAATAATTTATATTGTTGTGCGTCACATCATCTTCTATCACTTACGTTAGATGTATGGGTTTTGCTAAACTTTGCTCACCGGGCAGAGGTTAAAATGTATTTAATACACACAAATTTTTCTAATTAACTAGAAAATGCATTAAATACTCATTCAAATATAGTAATTTATAAGTTTATTTAATGTGTATTCAGTGCATTTTCTTGTTAATTAGGAAAGTTTGTGTGTATTAAATACACTTTAACTTCTGCCCGGTGAGCAGAGTTTAGCAAAACCCATGTATACATGTACAGATAAATAATTGAATTATAATTGAGTTATCTTTTATTCACTTTCATATTAGTGTCACATCATCTTCCGTCACTTACACATGATCATGTTTGAAAGGGAGGAAAGAGTAAATAAGTATCCAAACCATATTTATAACTTTACTAAAATACAAAGGTTGGTTAGTGCAATTTATGTAAACCTTGTTGGCCGATTCCAGCAATTAATATACTTGCCGTCCCCGTCGTATACAGTTGCAAGGTGTCGGTGGCGAAATTTGAGGTTAATTAGCACTTGACTTTAAAAAGATGTGAGATTTGAAACTTTTTGAATAAAAAATATTCGGTGTCGTTATTCACATGTTTTCTTTCAAGATCTATATACCCTAGAATATACCTAACTCTCCTCAATAAACATGTGAGTTGAGTTGATTTGCATAGGGGGTGTTTGTTTCGGTTACATGTGAGATTACGAGCTTATTTGATTTCGGCTTATATTTTTTAAGCCCTAATCTTTTGGCTTATATTGAAACTTATGAGCTTATAGAAGTTTATTATATCGTAATAAACTTATATAAGCTCACAAGTCTCAAAATAAACTGGAAAATTGAGGCTTATAAAACATAAGCCGAAATCAAATAAGCTCGTAAGCCCACATATAAACCGAAACAAACACCCGTATAGTTTTTATCTTGACTAGATGAATATTTGCATAAAGGGACTTTATATAACGGCAAAGTCAAATAATTATATCTGCAAATTTTTGGTTTCATACTTGATGCAATATTTATTGGCTCAATCTGTACTTAGAAAAAAATTATGGGTTAAAAACAAAAAATAATAAAAGTTTGAAGATTAAACGATATTTAATTTAGTTGGGAGTGTTGTTATCATTTTTTATCATGATACTTTGGAGATCACACATTACTCATTTTTAAGGTTTTTAAGTTTTTTTTTTAAATGGTGCTTTATATATAATATAAAAGATAATGATGAATGTTGTTACCATTTTTAATCAAATATATTTTTGGTATAACACATTACTCACTTTTTAGTTTACAAATTTTTTAAAAAAAATACTCCGTAGTTTTTATTTATATATAGTATAGATTAGGAAACTTAAGTGTTGAAGTATATAATGCTTTGTGTGAAAACTAGAAAGGATGTTGAATAGTTTTATCGTTTTAAAAATTAAAACTTGAATTGTTTACTTATGTGAATTCAAGAGATATAAACGTTTGTATATGATAGTGATGCAATAAGTAATAAATAGATACAACATGTAAGTAACTAAAGAGAAGAAAGATCAAACCAATGACACGATGATTTATAGTGGTTTGGCTACGAAACTCCTCTTCGCCCTACTTCACTCCCCGAATACCCTGATGAGGTGTCATTTTATATACTTTTCTAGGATCGTTTAACTCTTAAAATCATGCAAATATGCTCTATTATTATACTAAATCCTTTCTTTTTGTGTAATTAGCATTTGGGGAGCACTTGGATGGAATACACGTGAGTTGGGCTCGATTCGGGGAGAAACAAGGTAAAAATACAACTTTTCAGCTTCGCAACCACCTTCCTGACGCCTTCACCAAAAGTGCATAGAAAGTGGAATTTTGGAGGTGTTTTGTGACGCTTCAGTGTGCGGAGATGGCGTCACCAAAAGTTTGTGACGGCGTCACCAGAAGTTAAGACGACGTCAACATTTGTCGGCTAAAGAAACCCTAAAGGGATTCGACGGGGTAACAGCGTCACAAAACTCTAGTGACGCCGTTAGAGCCCAATATTTATATATATATATATATATACAAACCCTTTGTTTTCATAATTCGTGTGTGGAACTTTGAAGAGCTATAGTGCAGCTATTATAGATTATTTTTAAGGCTTTTTATGCCCCTTATACTCACATACTCAGATGTTGGTTTGAAGTTAAGCGAGTCAATATTTAATCATTTAAATATGTCTATGTGTTTGATGATTAATTGTTCTTCTTTTCTTCTTGTTAACATGTTAGGCTAAATGTATATGTGTTTGCTTATGATTGCATGAAACTTAGTTTTGAACTCTAATTTGTTGCTTCTTGTTAGTGGTGTGCACGTTAGGCGTTAGAAAACTAGCTATAAGATATTACATTAGCATAGACGTCTAGTGAAACGTGATTAGAACTAAATGAAACCCTTACGTTTGGGAAGATGGCTAATTAAGTATTTAATGCGCTTTGTTTAACTATCGGGTGGGAAAAGCGTTATCAGGAGTTGTCTGCTTAGGTGATCACATAGAAGGGTTTCTGACCAATTCGCAATTGAATTAAGGAAATAGTTACACATTACACTAACGAGGATGACAGGAAACGGATTAGATGAATCAACTAGGGATTAAGTGCATGATTAAGTGAGCACATTTGTTTACCTATAAGAGTTCCCGAAAATTTTACTTTTCTTACATAATAAGTTTAGATTTAGATTAGTTTTAGCTTAGTTTGAAAACCCCCTTTAAAACCCGAGATTTTACTTGCTTTCATAAAATATAAAAATACAAAAATACTCTTCCCTCAACCTTTAGATCTTAGTAAACATACAATTCGAACCTACCTCACTATTCCCCTAGAGAATGATCAATCCATCAAGTCTTGCCTATACTACACTACAACGATTATGTACCATGCCTAGGAGGATCGTAAAACTTATGCGTTTACAATTATCCGCATCAAGTTTTTAGCGCCGTTGTCGGGGAATAGTCTAGGTTTTGGATTTTATCTAGCTTAGGTCTACTTACGAGATTCCTATCAAGTGAGAATTTTATATTTCTTTTTTAGGTTAGCTTTCTTTTAGTCTGTCTTTTTTTATGTGTTTGTTTTGTAATTTTCATTGACTATTAAATTCTTCACTATAAAGAACGCGAATCCACCATCACGACCCGAATCACCCAACTCATTCATTAAAAGGAAGGTTCAAGAGTTCAACACACTCCTCGAATCCTTGAACCTAGTTGCCCCCACCTCTTGATAGAGATCCTTCTTGCTTAGAAGAAGAAATAGTATTAGTAGAATTACTCAAGGAATATGAGATTGGGGATGTTAGGAAAGAAAAAGAAGGATTTTACTTTCCTAATAGTATTAGTTTTAGCTTAGTTTGAAAACCCCCTTTAAAACCCGAGATTTTACTTGCTTTCATAAAATATAAAAATATAAAAATACTCTTCCCTCAACCTTTAGATCTTAGTAAACATACAATTCGAACCTACCTCACTATTCCCCTAGAGAATGATCAATCCATCAAGTCTTGCCTATACTACACTACAACGATTATGTACCATGCCTAGGAGGATCGTAAAACTTATGCGTTTACAATTATCCGCATCAAGTTTTTAGCGCCGTTGTCGGGGAATAGTCTAGGTTTCGGATTTTATCTAGCTTAGGTCTACTCACGAGATTCCTATCAAGTGAGAATTTTATATTTCTTTTTAGGTTAGCTTTCTTTTAGTATGTCTTTTTTTATGTGTTTGTTTTGTAATTTTCATTGACTATTAAATTCTTCACTATAAAGAACGCGAATCCACCATCACGACCCGAATCACCCAACTCATTCATTAAAAGGAAGGTTCAAGAGTTCAACACACTCCTCGAATCCTTGAACCTAGTTGCCCCCACCTCTTGATAGAGATCCTTCTTGCTTAGAAGAAGAAATAATATTAGTAGAATTACTCAAGGAATATGAGATTGGGGATGTTAGGAAAGAAAAAGAAAATAAATTAGACGATGCAGAAATAAAAGAAGAAGAATAAGTAGTGGAGGTAGAGGAATTAGGTGTCGAGTACTTTGATAAATTTCCTACCAAGGACGAATTAGCCTACCATAAGTACCTATTGCACGACCCTAGTCCATCTTTCTATAGGAGATGTCCACTCATTGTAAGAGGAAATCCTTCGAACATAAAAATACCATGCAAATAGGGCACATACATGTGTTGAAAGCTTACATAGATCTCAACTTATCCGTAAACATCATGTCTGTTAATACAAATATTCGCGCAAAAACGATATTTATATTTAATGATATTCATGTTTTGATAATAACAAATATAATGTAATACTACATAAAAGTTTATGTAAACAAGTTATTTAATCAAAAGTTTACTTGTTGTCCCAGTTGTAGGATATCTCTTGTTGGATTCCACTTTAATAGATCGAATTCCTTAAGCTTGTTTAAGGTTTAGTTATATTAGATAAATCTAACACAACTATAGTAGAAACTTTGTTAAGTGTATTAAAGATTATGCGGAATCTAATCTTTAATATTAGAAGAATTCTTAATGAAACAGTAACACAAGATCACAATTCAATAATAAAAGCTCCAATATTATTAAGAATAATATGAATACTCTCCTAGTATTAGGGTTACAAAACCTTGAAGCTATGAGAAACACTTATCAAATTGTAAACAAGTAATCTTGATCTCTAAACTCTTTCAGCAGTCTTAATCTTTGAGTAGTAGTAACTTATACACCAGCAGCATTAACTGAGCACAAGCAGTAGTAACTACTTAGAATATTTTCTTCAATCTTCACCAGCAGTACTAACTTTACACTAGCAGTACTAACTTTATACTAACAGTAGTAACTGTGAACTAGCAGTACTAACTTTATACTAGCAGCACTAACTACTTAGCATATTTTTCATTAAAGTTAATGAACAACACTAACTTTAGCTTAGCAGCAGTAACACAAACCTGAGCAGCAGTAACTCTAAGATCATCAAGAAGTCTTTTAATCCCAACAAAATATTTGGGAAAGGAATCGAGGTTGACAAGGCCAAAATCGATGTAATTGCCAAACTACCCTACCCCACAAACATCAAGGGTGTTAGAAATTTCTTGGGACACGCTGGATTTTATCGTAGATTCATAAAATATTTTTCCATGATTTCTAAACCAATGACCCAACTTTTAATGAAAGATGCAAAGTTTGATTTTTCTTATGATTGCAAAAAGGCATTTAATAATTTAAAAGAAAAACAAACTACCGCACCAATTATAATATCCCTCGATTGGAATGTGCCTTTCGAATTAATGTGTGACGCCAGTGATTTTGCCATGGGGCAAAGAATAGACAGGAAATTTAAACCTGTCTATTATGCAAGCAAAACCCTTAACGATGCCCAAGCTCATTATACCACCACTGAAAAGGAGCTTCTTGCAGTTGTTTTTTCTTTTGATAAATTTCGCCCCTATCTTATTTTATCAAAAACTAGTGTCTACACTGATCATTCTGCCTTGAAGTATTTGTTCAGTAAACAGGATGCCAAACCAAGAATCATCAGATGGGTTATGCTTTTACAAGGATCCAACATTAAAATCAAAGATAAAAAAGGAGCAAAAAACATGGCTGTTGTTCACTTGTCGAGACTAGAAAATCCAAACATGGGAATATTAACTGAAAAGGAAATCGCCGATGAATTTCTCGATGAGCACCTAATGGTATTAAAAGCTACTCCGAACGACGATGAACCATGGTATGCTAATTACGTCAACTACATTGTCGGGAAAGTAATATGTGAGTCCCTAGTAGAACAAGAAATTACCTCTGTGTCTGAGTCTGAACTGTTGCAAGCCATCAAAGCATAATCTTCATCTTCTGAATGAGTTGTCCAATCCACACCTTCTCCATCAATTGTCACCAATGCTTTAGAATCCTCCTTCTGTCCAGTTCTATTCCCATCTTTGTTTCTAGAATTCCATGCTTCTCTTCTCTTGTTATCTTGAGATCCCTTGATTCTACACTCTCTAGCAAAGTGACCTGTTTTGTGGCAATTGTAGCATTCCACTTTGGTTTTATCAAAGCCAACAG
>BQNB010029220.1:0-35812 GCA_026074375.1 Tanacetum coccineum | reverse complement strand
ACCCTATAGACACGAAACACATATGGGTAAGCAAAGTTAAAACACAAAAACTTTATCATAAAGCCAGAGGAGGAGACACAGTGATCCCTCCTACCGAGCAAGGGACTCCGATGAACAACAACGTCGTGGAGACAACATGCAACAACAAAGGAGGAAGGAAACACAAGCAACTTGTAATGTATACGAACATAGATAATAAAAATTTTCTTCGGTATATGAGGTGGTCCAGATGATTACATTGTAAAGTACTTATTACAGGCCAGACGAGGCCGGTAATGCTAACCGAATGTAGTCGGCATTTACACAAAAAGGAAATTAAAACTATAATTAACGAGCTAGTAACCAATCAAGTTCAAAAAGCCAGGCGTGATAGTGTGATATCTGCTCTGGAAAGCAATACTTAGCTCATTGAACCTACGGAGGCTTGACCAGCTATGCTACAGGTCCCAATGGGGAAGCCATTTGGCCTAGGGTGGGTGGCATGACTCAGGATCCGCTGGATGGACAACAACACATCTACAGTCAGTTTGCCCAAAGCTTAGAACAACAAGTGTTCTCCGGCATACCACGTGCCCCTCCCCTAAACAGAAAATGGACTTACAAAAAAAAGAGAAAAGAAATAGAGAAAGGTAAAACTAAGTCTAAACTCCGAGGGGTTAACACCAGTCTCTTCACCAGCAGCAGAAGAGGAATCTAAACCATCACCTTTCTCATGGGCAGAAAGAGCAACCACAACATCATCAAGGCCGGAGGGAACACGCCCCGACCCTACCTCCACCAACTCCGCAACATCAACAAGAGAAACAGAAATACCCTATACAAAAGCATGCCTAGACTTAACAACAACGGTGTCATCAGCCATCTTTGGGTCTGACCCGTCAACCTCAACATTTACTATCTCCTTATTATGCTCAGAAGCAACAGTGGAAGCAGTAAAATTAACATTAGCATACAACTCCAAGGATTCATAAACAGGTGTCACAGTCGACTCCTTTGCAATAGGAGGAGAAACACGAGTACCCCTTGGAAGGGGGACGTTGGCCGGACGAACCAATTTCTCAGGCTCAAGCTGAAGGATAACCGATAGAGGTTCAGTCGCATGCTCAGAAATCTTGTTAAGAAAGGCATAGTCAGTTTGAGCAACAAGGGGGAGGCTTCAGCAAGCCAATCCTGTGCACCAGGCATAAAATTAACCATCTTCTTTAAGACCGCAACAAACTCATCCTTTCTCCGATGCATACTCAAACCACGCTCAAACCCAACACTAGCAGCCAAAGAAAGGAGTTCCCCCTGAACTCTACTAAACTCATCAGAAGCAAGAAACTTCCAAACCAAACCCTAGAATTGGCCCCGAAAAAAGGATGAAAACTCTAGAGGAGTAGTATTCAACCGAAGGATCTCCTCGTCCCTTTCAGCTTCAAGAATAGTAGCTTGATTAAGAGCAGCGGAAAGGCGGGCCACCTCATCATGTAAATTATCTAGACTTTTACCAAGAGATTTGATGTTTTTCTTCCTCTCCTTCCCCTTAGCCTTGGACTTGGCAAAATAAGCATCGGAGGAAGTAAGTTTATCGTTAAGCCTAGCAACCTGCTTCTTAAAGGCAGCTACTTGAAGTTCTAACCCAGCCATGTTAGCAACCTTCTCCTCATAACCTTTCAACCTGGAGTCCGCTGATAACACATATTCATGGTGAGATTGATTCAACCCACGATAGCAAGCAAGAAGCTCATCACCATGCGACATCATCATACAATGAAGCAAACTCATCTTCGTAATTAGTTGATCATCAGACAAACTCTCAACCCTGACCATCTCACCAGGAGTAGGAAACTGATCCACCATAGTTTTATAAACAGCAGGATCCTTGAAAACTTCCTTAGTCAGAACCCCGAAGGTAGGCCGATATGGAGCATCCCACTCCTCACGAGTAAACTCGCAGTTCTCAGCAGCACCAACTTCAGGATATGTGGCATAGTATGGAACAGTAGAGAAAGGAAAGAAATCCGTATGAATGGCATCACCGGACACATCCTTAAATGAAGGAGCAAGTCCGGAGGATGGTCTCGGTTGGCTCACACGAGAAGACGGTGCAGCAGTATCATCAACCATAACGCCCTTACCCCGAGAGTCTGTAAAATAAAAACACAATAAGGCAAAGAAAGAAGATAAAGAAGAAAGCAAGACAAAAATCAAGTGCAATTACCTCGGGTGTTTGAGCCTTCAGCAGTAGGAGCAACGGAGCTCCCACCCTGGTTCCCTGAGGAAGGGATCACAGCAGCAGAACGAAGAGGAGTAACCAATGGGATCTCCACACAAGCATCATCATCATCATCACCCACAAATAAACTAGGGCGAGTAGTACTACCGGATGATTGAGCCAAGTCAGACCTAGTGCGCTTAGCAACATGGATTGAAGTGGCACCATAAGTAAAGGCCTTTCACTTCTGGGAAGCTTCAGCCTTAGCAACAATCTTGAAACTAGGGGTACCAACGGCAAGATCCTCTAGAGTAGGATCATGCATAACAGCCTCAGCCATAACAGGAGGAGTGCAGTAAAAGAGAAGCCTTTGAAGGGTTGGCCTAACATCCAAATGGGGCTCCTCCTGGAACTCAGCACTGTCACACCCTCAAACGGGGCCTGGATGGAATATGTGTCCGTCTACTCAGGGAGACAGAGAAAATCATGAATACCCATAACTGCAAAAAAGAAAACCAATAATATATGCAAGCAACAGAGGCCAAGGGCATAGCATAAAATAGTCAAAACCCACCCCCATACCATTTCCATCGGCACCACGAAGCACCGGATCATAGACACGACTCTTCCAAATACGACTCAACCTAGATAAAACTAACACACCCTCATGCATATCCCTTAACTTTATAGCATATGCACTCAGACGTTACACATCAGCCATGTTAAAAGAACCACCAGCAGGCACCGGATCATCAATAGCTGCGTTCGGATGTCTCCAAACCATATCATCCGGAATAACCTGCCGATCAATAAAAAAGAACCCACTCTTCCAATGCTTCATGCAAGAACGATTATCATCAATATAGACTGGAGAAGGAGTACGTCGCTTGGAAAATGAATACCAATCACCTTGTTTGCACAAAGTTTGGAAAACCCTAAACAAGGTCACCGTCGACTCTATCTGTAAAGACCGACACAACACCTTGAAGGTAATGACCTTATTAAGACCCATAGGACCTAACTGAGAGAAGTGGACCCTGTAATGTTTAATAAGGGCCAGAGGGAACGATGAAAATGGAATTCGGACATCGGAAAAGTCAAACATCTGATGATAGATACCAATGGCATCATCCAGAAGCTCGGACATCACAAAATCCTTTGAGGGTAGCCGAGGGTGAAGATCACACGGTATCTTATATTTGATGATCAGATCATTTAGATCATCTGGGGCGAGTCAGGAATGATAAAGATCCATATCTTTTTTAGCCATAATTAAAAAAGTAGGAAGGAAAGAAAAAGGTACCTAGGAAAGGGAGGAATCCGGAGCAAAGTAAGCAGCGACAAAAAACAAAAATGATAGCTTCGAAAACAATGTGTTTTTTACTATAGCAGGGGTAAAACGAAAAGTAAAAATAGGGCTGCTATTTATAGAGAAAGAAGGAAAGGACGTGACGATTGAGAAGTTATTACATGACACGTTGCAAAGAAAACGTATAGAAAAAAAGCAAGCCACGTTCGCAAAAGCACATTTAAGTCTAGCACTGACAAGCTAGCTTGGCAGATACTAGACTAGGGGGACATGATGAGGCATAGTTTCCCTCAGAACATCCGAAGGATAAATGTAGCTTAAGATGCTTCTGCCAAACTAACACAGGCTAAACTAAACAAACGCTCTGGAGATGCTGACTTGTCGAAGGACAGATCAGGTCCGAAGTTATTAGCTCCATCCTAGCGCAGCGGCACCTAAGGAACAACCCGACAAAAGGTAACGAAGGACCACTGTCCTTGGAATGACAACCGACAGGTCGTACCAAGAGATAGCCCCATGGTTATGTCTTGTAGTGAATCCCAAATAGTATAAAGAGAGGGCTCATTTCCGGAAGATGATACACACAATACTTACTCCAAAGCATACTTTATATTCTCCGCATTTATCTCATACCACCATACTTACTCTTACGCCGAAGTTAGTCTCGTGTTCACACCCCAAGGCGAGCTAACGGTGCTCTTTCTTACTTTTAGCTAGGAGATAAAGGACCAAGCTTCGGAGGAACCAAGATGAGCTCAACATTTATCACCAGTGAGGTTACTTTTACCAAGCCCAAGCAGCTTGTGTAAATTTACCTCAACAACACCGTCAATAAATCACTTGAGAATGTCATGTTGGCTAAGTCTTCTTCTCAATCGCAATCAACATATGAGGCTGCAGCATTTCTCACCGAGTTTGAATTGAAGAAGATTCTTCTATATAAGTTACAGAAAAGTAAATTGTATTGAGACGCTCCAGAGCACAGAGACCTCTACGACGCACTAGTCAAATCTTAACAGCTTGACACAGACCTCTTTGAATCGTATGGCAAAACATATTCTTTAAAGAGAGACCGTGAAGACAAAGACAAAGACAAAGATAAAGACCCTCCAGCTAGATCAGACCAAGGGTTGAAGAAAAGGAAGACCAGCAAGGATGTTTAACCATAAAAAGGCTCAAAATCAAAAGATTCTAAGTCAAGCTCATCCAAAGACACCAAGAGTCAGCCTAAATCATCTGGTAAGTCTGCGCAAGCAAAGGAACCAGTGTTTGAAGCTGCAGACGCCGAGATGCCATAGAATAAAGGAACTAATGTGGATTAAACTTTTGACCAATCAAATGTCGAGGCTGCTCCAAAGCGTGATTGGTTCAAGAAACCTAAAAGACCTCCGACCCCTGATCCTGGTTGGAATGCTAGAAAGACAATTGATTTTAGACCACCTCAAACATGGATAATCAGAATCGCTCAGGCAGAGAAGCCCCCTCCCACTTTTGACAAAATGATGATGTAACACCCCCTTATTTCACATATAGCAGTGGAAGCTAATTTGGGGTATTACTTCATGAATCAATAGTCATAATCATAGAAAACGACTCAAAAGAGACGTTATGGAAAATTTAGCTATCATTCAATAATATATCAGAGTTTTACAAAAGAGGTCCCAAAGTATATATGAAAACATAAAGTTTGAATGATAACAAGTTTGGACGTCCTCAAGTCCAAAGCCATTCCGTGCCATAGGTTGCTCAATTACCTGAGATAAACATGCTAAAAGGTCAACACAAAGGTTGAGTGAAATTCATAGATTTGTAAACAAGATAGTTGAATACAAGTTATCATAAGTGGTAATAATTGCATGCATTTACAATTATCATGAAAAACAATATTATTGCCCTAAGCTCATGTTCTCATATGATACGTCTTTTCCTCATTATGTTAAGTATTCTTCCACTATATTGTTTCATATCCGTATGTCATGTAATTACCCATAAAATATTAATAGGTGTATAGTATAATATTATGATGATCCATGGTAGGAAAAATCTCTAAGTAGGTCAAAATAGTCTACTTCTGGCTGAATGATCGAAAAAGAGGTTTTCTTACGTCTTTGGTTACATAAAAGTATAAATTCCTATTTATCATGTTACAAGTAGTTTAATAGGTACATAATTAAGTATGAAATGAAATAAGACTTGATTTAGGATCTTATTTTTACCAAAAATAAATTTAGAGATTTTAAGAAAAAAGTAAGCAGAATTATTATGACATTTTATTCTAAACGGGTCAACCTTAAGTGTTCGCACACGACTTCGTTATTTCGTTCTATTTACCTTGGTTTTTGCTGCATTCGTTTCATATAATGAATCCATCTAAAACATAATGGTTTCCCATTTTAATATCACTTATCATAGGATCCGATGTTAAATTAGCAAAAGTTGATGCATAAATATATGATCCTTTAAATATCAACATAAAATCAAAGATCTCTATCCGTGTCGATATCTATTCAGTCGATTCATATCCGTTTTTAAGTGATCCCAAGGACAATGATAGCTATTATATCCTAATTTATTAATGTCAAGGGTTAATGGATCTTACTTGTTAAACCGTTTATAATACGAAAATCAATTATATGACATGTTTTTTACGTACTCAAGAGGTTTTTACCTTAGTCATGTAGGTTTTTTTACGTGTGCATAAGCACTTACTTCCTTCAAGTTAGTTTTTAACTTAAGTCACTTCTAAATAGGACAATGCATGTAATAAAAAGTGGGGTGATATTGAACATGGAAAAATGCAACTCACAATGGTTTAGATCATTCAAGAGAGATGTACTGAGCTAAGAAAACCCACGATATTCAACTTCTAACTCGTACAAACCAACCCAAACCAAATCTAATAACTTCCAAGTAATAAAAGTTTTGTGAGTCCCAAAACCACCCAAGAATTAGTGAATTTATGCAGTTTGTAATGAGTACGACATCAAGGGAGCAAAAGAAAACTAGTTTACACAAAATTATGGTTTACAGTTGCACAATTAAGGGTATTATCTCTCGACAAGTTCTTGTCCTACTAGAAAGTATAGGCTTGTTAAGGATAGTTATTGCTTTTGTTGATCTTATTTAGATGTTTACAGTAACATATGAATGAGGTTTACAAGTATCAAGTGAGGTTTTTGGTTGAACAAAATGGTGGTTTGTGGCTGGCTTGAGCTCTCGGCAAAGAAAGGAAACCAAAGGAGTTCGTGTGTGTGTTTTGAGTTGTATGGTTTCACTAAGGCTTCAAGTGCTGCATTATAAGCCTTCCAAAATTTCTTGAAATCCACAGGCATATCCACAACTGAATAGTGCATAGTATAAAAAGGAAAGGATTAGAGCATTTTCATGGGATTTTTAATTGAATAAGCAAATGTATGATGGCACATTATGGGTTGATTATTTAGGCTAGGTATCTTATGTATAAACATTCATGGTAAGTTTAAATCTTAAGTTTGAGGTATAAAAAGTAACTAAGTGTTCATGTAAAATAATTAATGAAATGTTAATACTAAAAATAGCACGTGTTTAAGTTAATAATTATGGCTTTAGGTGCGTAATTAAGTTGGTTAACGTAAATTAATAGGTACTATAGTGTGTAAAACTTATTTAGATCAGTGGGTAATTAGGTAAAATAAAGGTTTTTCTATGAGTGTTAGATATGATGATTTGGGTTTAACGGTACGTAATAAATATGAAAAGTAAAAATGATTATATGGGTGAAATAGGATTGAATAGGTTTAATAAACGTACAAGGGAAACTTAAATGTATAGAAAGATGAATCAATGGGTTTATGCTGATGTAAACTCATTTAAGGTTTTGTTAGGTGTTGTGGATCACAAAGACATGAGAAAAATGTTTTCGTTCACCAAATAATAATGGCGAAAGATATGAACTTAATATGCTAGTAGGCTCTAAAGTAACCTTATAGCTTAATATGAATAATAATGACGTTTTACATGGAACATATGCTCTGCTAAAACCTATAAAATTGTATCACACTTCTAGATAATCCCTTTATGATATTAAGATGGTAAATTTTGAATGTTTTAGTCGGTAAGGTTAGTTATAGAACCTAAATTGTAAAAGAAAAACCAAATTTTTACATCTATCACAGTCTCCCCATGTTTAGAAGAATTTGTCCGAAATCAAGAGTTTAATGATAGGAAAATTTCGATGAGAGGATGATGAAGTGTCGTGAGTTGGGAGTCCAACGGCTAGTAATATGCCTAGCCGTTACTTACCTCCATAAATTTCAATTTTTGTTACCATTTTATCAACACAAAACTAAATCTTCTTGTTTCACCTCAAGAATTTCTTATTTACGGTGTAGAATGCCGATATCTCATTTCCTAATGATTTGCGATTGTTGTTCATAGAGTGGATGCTATTTACTTGGCGATCGTCCCACAATAAGAAAATCAAGTGTTTGTTAAAAGTAAAACAGAGGCTTATTGTGGCCACTAAATAATCTGTCAATTGGAGTGGAAGCATTTATGTAAATATAGCCACTGTAGTAAGACGAGGTGGATTTGTACTCACCGCGTTTATGTTTTGGTATTCCATTTTGTCGTACATGAACTTTAAAGGAAATTAAATCGAATGTTTCATTCTTGACTTTGTTCATTTTATGGTTAAATACTCACGAGTATTATTTTAATGAATTATAATCTTCACGATTGCTCCAAAGTTTAATTGTTTTCCATGGTTGAACGTATTCATATGGTATAGTCGTACCATTACTAATTTAGATAACTTGATATTGTGGGCATATCATGCCTGGGACTACTTATTTCAGTACGGTTTTGTCAAAACGTTGAATGTATCAGGGGTATCAAAATACGTGTAGATTCAAGTACTGTTTAAAACTCAAAATTAAGCTAATAAATGTAATGGCGTATTCTATGTTTAAATCGTATGTAGTACATATAAGTATATATATCCAAGTATGTTTAAATCACATTATCGCCATGTTTAAAGTAAAAAGTATTTTCGGAGTCATATGTAGCCCATATGAAGTATATGTATTCAACCATATGTAGCCCATATGAAGTGTATGTAGTTCAATCATATGTAGCCCATATGAAGTATATGTAGTTCTTTATTTGTATGTATTCAACATGTTCCGTCTTTTATTAAGTAAGCCAGCAATAACAGATGTTTAAATACATTAAGCAGATCTGTAGTATCGTTCCCACCCCCCATTTCTAATTAGTTGGCTAAGAGGTTGATGAATAGAACTTTGTATAGTTCTTCTTGGATTTGTACTTTCAAAGAGATATCATATATCAATCGTAGAGTCCAAATGTCAGTTCCTTACGACTCTTGACGTAGTCCTCCCAAATTTCTTGTTAATATTAGTTTATATGGTGATAAAATCAAGAATATAATCGAAAGATAAACTTTTAATTCTACTGTGTGAGTCGGAGACGTCTTTGGATATGACACTTTTTTATATGATGTTCGTCGTGTTGCTTTAGTAATAAAGTTATGAATATGATGGATTAGTAAAATAAGATATCATATAAATTATTGTTTCACGTATAGCGACTACTGTGAGAATTCATCTGTCTACCTAACTTATACATAGTTGATCAGGCTATGTATACCTTAGGTTCACATTGTCATCCTCCTTTTCGTCAATTTTTAGTTAGTTGTTTGTAATTGTAGGCATAAGGAACTATATATTAATGTACCTGGTATATATAAATCATCCTGCTTTCTAAACATTAGATTGATGTATTCAATATTACATTTCACGTAGAGAATAAAAATTTCTCTTTGCTAATTATCCACCATACAAGGAGGTCCTCCGAAAAGTTTATATTCACTTTATGTGTTTATCATTACCACGTGTAAATCATTCCCTTCATATATTGAAATTTTACACATTATGTGTTTTGAAGTAATAATCTCCGCGTATATATATATGACCATAAAGCAATTTTTGTTGAATTTCAGGTCAAATTGTAATTGTTTTCAAGATGATGATAACTAAACCCCGTCAATATTTCCTAGATATTTTAATCATAGTTTTCTCACAAACCCCATACATACTCGGGATCCAGCGTTTCATGCTCCATAAACATTTCCAAATTTTGAAATTTCCAAATTATTACTCACTGCCTCACTTCAAAATATACCATCACCCACATTTTTACCTCCTTTTTCCTAAAGTTATCGGATTCTTAACCGTATCGAACCATCATAGGCATTTCCAGTCAGAGAATTTTCACTCTCGTTATGATCATAAACATCACAACATTAGTCTTGCTTGTCCTACCCGATGTGATTCTTCTCTTACGGCGATGATATCTTTATCGATTTAGTAATTTTATATCTTGTTGTATTCCAGATACTTTGTATCTTATTAAATTATGAACAGAAATAATTAAGGAATATTCTTAAATAAAGATTCCGTGGTTGATATTTTATTAGCTTTATATCAATACTGTATTAACCACCGTAAAGACATACATTAGTAATGAACCTCATTGCGTGTCATTGGTATGAATCCCGAAGGTTTATCACTTGGTAGACTTTTTCTCTGAAGAAATTTGTATTTCTATTTTCGTGGAAAAGCGTTTATTGGTTGCAAAGAAATTTGACTAACAAACTGCCAAATAGTGATGGAAGGAAATAATTTTGGTAGAGGTTACTGTTTCTCATCCGAAACATTATATGTGGTGCCTTGAAATGTAACATTCGAGGTTCTTAGCGTAAATCGGAAATAGTTTTTCCTTTTCCCATCTCCGTTCCCTTGAACACATGATTGCCATTCTTCATTTGTTTTGCAATGGTCATACTTTTTCTATGTACTGAGCAGTATTTTCAATAGCATCATTTAATTGGCGTATTAAGAAAGTTCTACAAATGATATTCAAAAAAAACTCAATATAAGAAATAAGTCTTACATGTTAGTGCTCTTGATTTTTTTACGTATTGGTTTTTTATCACTAAGTACTTGTACATTATAGTAAATTAAGGGAAATTCTTAGGAAGAATTGATACTATCGTACATTTGCTTTGCAATAAAAAGGAAACAAGTATTTTATTATTTATTCTTAGGATTCTCTTTGAGAAACGTCTAATAACAAAGAAATAGCGAGTCCAGGCTGTGTTAGCCCTACAGGCCTAAACATAGTGATTGATTGAATCTGAGCATTATCCTCAAGCTTGTCTACTTCGAGCGAACACTACTCTTAATTGTAATACTACTATACTGCAATCTATTCTCTGAGACAAGCGATAGAATCTGTAGTTTCGGAAATTATGACTTCCTTATCCTCTCTATCTGGCAAGAAAGGTGTCAATCTCTACCACCAATATCTTCCAGTCTGGCTGTGAGGTCTTCTAGGTTGAGCTCAGGTGACTCAGATGCTGCTGGTTCGTGCCGTTTGAGAAACCCTAATGGCAATCCGGGTAAGATGGTGATGAGGGTGATCTACTTCTCTTTCGAGATGGTCCAAGTGCTAGTTCAAGTTCTGTACGGACACTATGACCCTTTGGTAGCCATGTTTTAAGAGAGGGTCCACGCGTTGTAGTAGAAGTTAGGGCTAATTCCACATTTTAAAAAAAAAAAAAGGATAAATATTAGTAATGGTATTAGCCTAGGATGTTGGTAAGTCCGATTCCATTGGAACGGAGGTGATTCCATGGTGAACTTTCCCTTTTACATGGGAGGTTGACAGGTATGGTGGTTGGAAGGGGTTGGAACATTTCTCGGTATGTGAAATATAATAGGAATATTTCTTATTTCAACTCATGTGACTGGGTAGTAGTTACCCTAGGAGAGATATTTATATTTGAGGCAAGATGTATTGTTTATTTTAAATAATTGTGCAAACCGGGTTTGGGTGGGAATAAATGAGTCCAAAAAGTTGCGTTTCTAGAAGATCTCTAAGAATATATTAGTAACATGGAGTCATAAACATACTAAGCCAGAATTTCCGTAGTTATATGATATACATAACTTTAAAGTTTTCATAAAATGTTCATACCCGTGTAAATTTTCTTGTTCAATTAGTCTCGACTTAGGGTCACTCCTAAGCGAGGAATGTTAACAAAAGTACTTTTAAGGAATAATCTTATTTCTCATGAGTTTTACCCACCACTGGGGATTTTAACAAAGATTTTGGGTTATGGAATAACCACCCACATAATTAAACCTTGTGGCCTGATCAAACAAGAACAGCCTTGATGTTGATTTAAGTATTGCTATGTTTCTCAATCTTTTTGGTGAATTCCTCTGCTTTGGAAATTACTGACAATTATCAGTTGCGTCCAAACTTTAATATTTTAATTTGGCATGGGGGTGACCCAAAAGTGTTGTAAATTTCCTGAAAACAGGTATAGAATTGTAGAGTTGACTCAAGAATTGGTGTAAACCTTTATATCTTTAAATTGTTAATTTCTGAACACTATGCTTAATTTTACTTTATCGATTTAAAACTTATGCCTCCTTGCTGTATATAACTTGTTAATCTTGATTTCAATTGATGTGGTATTCATCATTAATGATTCATACATTTGGTAAATTCTTGTATACATCAATATACTTTTAAGTAAGGTGCTGATGACTTATATAAATAAGCATTTATATAAGTATATGTAGGCAACCCAAAGGTTTGTTATAAGTAATTCGTTATGTAGTGAAATAACGAGAATGGTCGGTTCCCAAAGTAGTCCGCCGATGTATGAAAAAAGCTCTCATAAAATGAGAAATAGTAAGTATGAAATGTACTGAGAGCATCCACATCGTGTTGCAAATAAATCATATATAGTGAAATACTGATTATATAAATAGGGCTAACTACCTAATGAATATCGCATAAGGTATGACAGTTCATGTACTATGGCGATAAAAATGTGTAAATCATAGAACATGTCATCCCCTAAGCGTTGAATTGATATAGGAAGTATGACCTATGAGAAGGAAATGAGTTTGGTTAAATATAAGAGTTTTTAGTGGACTTTCTAAAAATAGAAAGTGAGTTGGTGAAATGAAAAGTTATTTTTAGAAAGTTAGTAAATTGCGTTTATGTAAAAAAGTTTACCAAATTGACATATGTTTTTTTGTAAAAAATTAAAAGTATTTAAATAAAGATATAATAAATAAAAATAATATATATATATATATATATATATATATATAAATATTTATTTTTAATATATATATATATAAAATATAAATGTAAGTGTTTAGTTCGGCCAAAAAGGAGAAAAAAAGAAAGAAAAGGAAAAAAAAGGAAAATCAGGCCCACCCACTCCCTATTAAAACTCTAATTAAGAGAAATTGTTTACAATATATAAATTAAAAAAGAACCCTAAAAAAGAATTCCTTCCTCCCCCCCCCCCCCCCTTTTGAAGTATCGGATCCGATCCTTCAAGAAGAAAAGAGAAAAAAAAAATCTTAAAAGGTTTGTTCTTGTTAAAAGAGAATTTTGAGGTTAAGGTATGTTTTAATTAATCCTTTTGTATAATTACTAATCTTTAATGCATGTAATAATTAATATGATGATAAATAGGGTTTCAATACTCTCATCTGAAAATTAATGAATTTATAAATATGTCATGATGGATTGGTTATTTGATGCGTAGTGTTAGGGTTTAGATCGCGTTAGAACATGATTTAGATTAGGGCAGAATTTAGGTCTGTGTTGTTCGGCTGTTATCTCGATGATGGTAATTGATCTTTTGTCAAGTTTCCGGTTCTATGAGTACTCAGAAGTCTAGATACCATAACGCCGGCCTCGAAAGTTTTTTAAGGTCGTGTTAAGTCATTCAAATGATGGTTACAATAAAAAGGTTTGTCCAAGCAGTAAATACGGGCCAGATTTCGAGGTGTAAAACCCCCAACTAAAATATTGAATTAGGATTAGCCAACCTACAGGAGTTTAGTTCTATGTGTCTATTAAAAATCCCCCAAAGTAGAGCTTCTGATTTGGAGTCTAAGAATTGGTTTGTAGTGTCCCCCAAACTTTTTATTGGTTCGTGATCATACCGAAAATGAAGTAGATAAAAGTTTGATTAATAATTTGGGGCCACTTAAGAGGGGAAATAAATTAGTGGAAAAATCTTAGAGATATTAAACTCATGATATTGAACTGGTGATTTTTGGTAAAATTTATAAAGGTCAGTAGGTGTGATTTAATAAACATTTGTAAAAAGAGACAACTCTAAAATTCTACTTTTTCTGTGTAAATAATTGAAACATAGAAAAGTATGTAAACGAATTGGTAAATGTTGGGGCATGTGTCGGGGTGACCCATGAGGGTAAATAGACACCTTAGACATCCATCATATGATTGTTACATGTGCTTAAGCTTTTGGCTTAGTTAGCGTGTAACACGTGTATGATTTTGTTTAATTTTTGATGCAAGAGGATTTGGGATTTGCTAAGGCATCAGGTGAGTTTCATAGCCCCTTTTTCTTATGTTTTCTTGGGGTGAAAATGATGCTATGAGTAGTATAAATTTACTTTTATTTAACTAGAATAATGTGATTTTAAATTAAGCATGGTGGCTTGATACGATACAAATATATGTTATGTAGCTACTTGCCTAATGTTATATGATTATTGTGCTTGAGCATGACCTTCTCAAGGCATTAGTGGATTGTTAGTAGTGAGCAAAGACGTCTCATTACCATACCCTGGTGGATTTTTTAGTGTAGTAGCGTGACCGTCTCATTGCTGTAGATAAGTTGATACAGTAGATCGTGATCGTCTCAATGGTTGTGGATCGTAGGACAACATTCTGTTCCTTTGTTTGTGATGTTGAGCGTGACGGTCTCAATATGGTTTGATGTGATTGCATGTTAGCTTGTATGATAGTTCGTTGTATGTCCTACTATGCTATGTTTTATTTATCACGGTAAATGGTTTTAAAGGATTGTTATGTGGTCATAAACCTATGACTCTACCAACTTTAAGTTGCTTATGCACATTTTGCCAGGTTAGCACCATGGGAATAAGATAGAGAGAAGTGGCTAGAAAGAGACCATAGGATGTTATGGAGTTTACATTTATTGTTTTATTGTCTTTAATTTTGCATAGTTTGGATTATTGATAATTGTTATGCATGTCTTTTATGTTGTCGAGAACTTTCGGTTCAAACAATAAATACGCCCTTTTTTGTGATTCTGTGTTAGTTTTATGGTATTGTTATTACACCATGTGTCTATGCTTTACTTAGCTTAATATCATATAGAATTCACAGTATAGACGCCATTGGTTGTAAAGATATCCCCATGATGTTATGCCAACGCTTTTCCGCCTTGTCGTGGTGTGACACAGTGATCCCGCCTTCCGAGCAAGACACCGATGTAACAACAACGTCGTAGAGAGAACATGCAACAACAAAGGAGGAAGGAAACACAAGCAACTTGTAATGTATACAAACATAACTCCAAAAACATTTTGCTCCGAATATAGAGGGGCCGGATGTAATTGCCCGTCACCATACAAAAAACATATAGCTGGAGCAAACATAAGGTGTTTTGAAGCATAAACCAATGCTAAAGTGCTATATACAAACGTATAAACATTACAAACAAGCTATAGGAAACAAATTGACACACTAAAAGAGTGGATTACATTTCAAAGTACTTATTACAGGCCGGACGAGGCCGATAACGATAACCGAACGTAGTCGGCATTTACACAAAAAGGAAAGTAAAACCATACTTAACGAGCTAGTAACCAGGCAATATCAAAAAGCCAAGAGTGTGATATTTGAAATCCTCACTAGAAAGCAAATATTTAGCTCATTGAACCTACGGAGGCTTGACCAGCTATGCTATAGGTCCCAAGGGGGAAGCCATTCGGCCTAGGGAGGGTGGCATGACTCAAGATCTGCTGGATGGACAACAACACATCTACAGTCAGTTTGCCCCAAGCTCGGAGCAACAAGTGTTCTCCGGCATACCACGCGCCCCTCCCCTAAGCATAAAATGAACTTACAAAAAGAGGGGAGAAAGGTAAAACTAAGTCTAAACCCCGAAGGGTAAAACAGAAGCCTATTCAACTACAACAGAAGCGTGAATCCATAACCTCACCTTTCACATAGGGCATAAAATGGCAACCACAACATCATTAGGGCCGGAGGGAACACTCCCCGACCCTACCTCCACCAACTCCGTAACATCATTAAGAGCAACAGAAATACCCTACACAAAAGCATGCCCAGACTTAACAGCAGTGGTGTCATCAGTCAACTTTTGACTGACTCCGATAACCTCAGCAATAACCCATCTTCTCATTATGCTCAAAAGCAACAGCGGAAGCAGTAAAGTTAACATTAGCATACAACTCCAAGGATTCAGAAACAAGTGTCACAATCGACTCCTTTGCAATAGGAGAAGAAACACGAGTACCCTTTAGGGAATGTGACGATAGGCCGGACTAACCCATTTCTAAGTCCTCGAATCTAGAAGGATAACAAAAAGAGTGGTTCAGATCTCAAACTTAGAAATCTTGTTAAGAAAGGCATAGTTAGTTTGAGCAATAAGGGGGAGGCTTCAGCAAGCCTATCCTGTGCACCATGCATGAAATTAACCATCTTATTCAACAACGCATCAAACTCATCCTTTGTCCGATGCATACTCAAACCACGCTCAAACCCAGCACTAGCAGCCAAAGAAAGGAGTTCCCCCTGAACTCTACTAAACTCATCAGAAGCAAGAAACTTCTGGACCAAACCCTGGAATTGGCCTCGAAAGAAGGATGAAAACACCGGAGGAGTAGCCTTCAACCGAAGGATCTCCTCGTCTCTTTCAACTTCAAGAATAGTAGCTTGATTAAGAGCAGCGGAAAGGCGGGCCATTTCAGCATGCAAATTATCCCTGACTTTATCCAAGATGATATGATCTTTTTCTTCCTCTCCTACCTTTAGCCATGGATTGGCAAAAGAAAAGCATCGGAGGAAGTAGTTTAACGTTCAGCCCAGAAACCTTCTTCTTCAAGGCCGCTACTTGAATTTCCAACCCCGTCAACCCAGCCATGTTAGCAACCTTCTCCTCATAACCTTTCAACTTGGAGTCCGCTGATAACACATATTCATGGTGAGATTGATTCAACCCACGACAGCAAGCAAGAAGCTCATCACCATGCGACATCATCATACAATGAAGCAAACTCATCTTCGCAATTAGTTGATCATTAGACAAACACTCAACCCTAACCATCTCACCAGGAGTAGGAAACTGATCCACCATAATTTTACAAACAACAGGATCCTTGAAAACTTCCTTAGTCAGAACCCCGAAGGTAGGCCGATATGGAGCATCCCACTCCTCACGAGTAAACTCGCAGTTCTCAGCAACACCACCTTCAGGATAGGTGGTATAGTATGGAACAGTAGAGAAAGGAAAGAAATCCATATGAATGGCATCACCGGATACATCCTTAAATGAAGGAGCAAGTCCAGAGGATGGTCTTGGTCGGCTCATACGAGAAGACGGTGCAGCAGTATCATCAACCATAATGCCCTTACCCCGAGAGTCTGTAAAATAAAAACACAATAAGGCAAAGAAAGAATATAAAGAAGAAAGCAAGACAGAAATCAAGAGCAATTACCTCGGGTGTTTGAGCCTTCAGCAGTAGGAGCAACAGAGCTCCCACCCTGGTTCCCTGAGGAAGGGATCACAGCAGCAGAACGAAGAGGAGTAACCAATGGAATCTCCACACAAGCATCATCATCATCATCACCCACAAACAAACTAGGGCGAGTAGTACTACCGGATGATTGAGCCAAGTCAGACCTAGTGCGCTTAGCAACATGGATTGAAGTGGCACCAAAAGTAAAGTCCTTTCGCTTCTAGGAAGCTTCAGCCTTAGCAACAATCTTGAAACTAGGGGTACCAACGGCAAGATCCTCTAGAGTAGGATCAGGCATAACAGCCTCGGCCATAACAGGAGGAGTGCAGTAAAAGAGAAGCCTTTGAAGGGTTGGCCTAACATCCAAATGGGGCTCCTCCTGGACCTCAGCACTGTCACACCCTCAAACGGGGCCTGGATGGAATATGTGTCCGAGGACGTGACGTCATAATATACATCACACAAAGCACGAGAGAACGACCACTAATGGACGTTTTGAAAATCATAACTCGTTGCTTTATTTAAAAATAGATAAGTTTTACAAGATTCAAAAGAAATTAACCATTTGCGGAAGCGTAAGTAAAATGTAGCGGAAGCATAATTAAGTTTTGAAAGTCAACGAGTATAGATAAGGAAAAAAATCTTGATAAATAGCATCATGTTGCACGTAGACTCCACATAGCACGCCAAAGAAGTCCAAAGCTAAGCACCTGAGAAAAACATGCTTAAAACGTCAACATAAAGTTGGTGAATTCATAGGTTTAGATCAAACTTTATCAAAGTGGACCACAAGATTTCAAACGTATGCGGCAGTTATAACAGATACAACTTCACAAAAAAAGTATTTACGTTGTGCTAAGCTCATGACACCGAAGCTAATAGTGGAAAGTAACATATTACATGCCAAGTAATTGCTTGCCCTTACAGCTGTCCGACCAAAGACCACCTAACTAGGTTCAACGTGACATATACACGTTTGTTCTTGGCAAACTCGAACAAGTAAGTGCTTCTTACCCGGATAGGGATAATTAGTCCCAATAGATCTATTTATTCACTCGCGCTTACTTAACCAGCCAGTCGGTTAAAGGTAATTAACGGTTCATGATAATTCGGGCAATAGTGGTCTAAAGCTACTTAGACAACACGTAAACAGGGAAAATTCTCACGTATAGTACTTGTGTCCAGTTTTAAAAACAAGCAATGTTTCTCACCCCAAGTTATAAAGCATTTATTTAAAACGAGTAAAAGTGGGGCTATGAACTCACCTCGAGTCGGTGAAATGAAAGAGTAAACGTCTAGTAATATGATCACACGGAAACGAATGGCGGTACACGGATGCGACCTAAGAGAATACAGATTTTGGCTTAGAATCGGAAGGATAGAAAAATACGGATATCGTATAAACGTTTATTTAAAAATACTTTTGTAAATATCTTTATAAATAAAACGTTAGTGATCGGTTTTTATGGTTGAAGGTATATATTTATATAAAATATATACTCCGTATAATGTTATTTAAGAACGTTCAAGTAAAATATACATATATATTGTTCGGTATTCTACCCAAAAATCCCAAATATTGTTTTAAAACCTCTTGATAATGATGTTTTTATATCTTTAATTTATCCATTTCCCGGCAGGTCACCCATGCTAGTGCTTCCCTCACACGAGCACGCTTAACTGTCGGTTCTTAAATTAAATACGTAGGTAGAAAACCTAAATAAGTATTTTAATTTATTTATATAAGTTAAGTATGTATATTATTTATCATTTATAAATAACATGTTTTTCGGAAAAGTTTTATAAAATATATTTTCACAATTTATTCTAAGTATATAATTTTTATAAAATTTCGGCATGACCCGTTCTGTAGGCTTTAATAAAATCACTTCCAATTTACATTTCACAAATTCGATCAATATTATATCAAAATTCTTTATAACTAGCCCGATAAGCAAAAAGGTATTAAATAAGTTCTTGGTTCATCAATAAGCTATCATAAGCTCTTAATAAGCCAAGATATAATGTGCCGAACCATAAACTTATGAGTTAAGCTCGTGGTTCTTGGGCTTTTTGTGTGGGACGTGGCTTATAAGCCCATTAAGCATTCCTTGGCTTATTTGTTAAGCCAAATAAGCTTAACGTCTTGTCCTTTCAAAAGTAAGCAAGAAATAAGCCGAATAAAATATAAGCCGAATCAAATACGCTCGAACAAAACATTCCCTTTGTTTTCCTTATTGGGCTGAACCAATAATAAGCCCGAATAACGAAAGTGAATAACAACTTCACGAAAATTTCTGAAATTTTAAATATCAATTAAAAACATAAAAACGCGTCTACTGACGAAAGACTACGATGATTGGATGCACGGATCACTTCCGGCAATGATTCTTAGTAAATAACGGAACAACTTCCCGGTTAATCGTAAAAATTAAACGAAACGTTAAAAATTCAAATTACCAAACGGAAACGGCTAAAATATTGATCGGAAATTTGCGGGGTGTCACATCCTTTCCTCATTAAAAGAGCTTTGTCCTCAAAGCTTAAGACATGGCATTGGATTTCAGATTGGCGGGATATAGGTGCGGGTATCTCCTTCAAAACTGATCTTCCCGTTCCTAGGTGAATTCAGGGCCCTGCCTGGAATTCCATTTGACCTTAATGTTCTAAATACGACTTTGTTGCAATGGCCTGACCTCTCTGTCCATAATCTCAATCGGTTCCTTGATGAAATGAAGTTAGTCATCGATTTGGGTTTCATCAAAAGGAATAGCAAGTGTTTCGCTCGGATAAGCATTTCTTCAAGCTTGACACGTGAAAGGTACTATGGACTCTACTTAAATGTTTTAGGGGTTCAAGTCGATAAGCGATGGTTCCTACTTTAGCTGGAACCTTAAAAGGTCTAATATATCTAGGGTTCAGCTTTCCCTGTTTGCTAAAACGTATCACTCCTTTCCACGGAGATACCTTCAACATGAAATTCTAAGGGTTTGCGTTTCACATCAGCATAACTCTTTTGATGATCACGATTACCCAAATCGTGTCGTAACTGCTTGTTGTTCTTGGTAGTCTTGTGATATAATCCATGGCTATTCTTTCCCATTTCCAATGGGGTATTTCTGGTGGCGATGCCTGCTTCTATGTTCGGGCCATCGGTACAACCACTTAAGATTATGATATATCTTATCCGATCTAGGCTGGATGAAATAGTTAGATTTACGTGGCTTATTCCTGATCAATTCTCTTAAGTCTCTAAAGCGTGGTAACCGACTCCTGCTCCTAGTGCAGGGAGTTCTATCAAGACCAGTCTCAACTCCTTGTCCATACCATGAAGGTTCTCATCCTTAACATTCTCTGTCTTAAGAGATTCTACTTATGCCTTATGAATCTTTGGCGGTAGGTTTGAATTAATGGTCATCACTAAGCCTCTCACCCGACTTAGCTCGTTCCTTTCTGCTTAGAGCATCTACTGCAACATTTGCTTTTACAAGGTGATATCAAATCTTACAATCGTAATTTTTGAACAATTTTTAACAACCTATGTGGTCTCACGTTCAATTTCATTGGATCTAGAATGCACTGTAAGCTCTTATGGTTTGTAAACATGGTATGCTTTATGCCATCCAGGCAGTGTTCCCAAATCTTGAAACTGAACACTATTTCTCCTAATTCTAGGTCGTATGTCGAGTAGTTCTTCTAATAAACTTTCAGTTGTCGGGAGTCGTAAACTATCACCTTCTCCTTCTGCCTCATTATAGTACATAATCCATTTTGCGAGGCGTTATTTTAAACCACAAAGTTTTTCTTTCCGCCGGGTAATGCTAAGATCGGTGCACTATGAAGTTTCTACATTAACAGTTGAAAGGCTTCCTCTTCTTTATCTTCCTATTTGTATTTCACATTTTTCTGAGTTAGTTTGGTTAGATGTTTCTCTATCCTAGAGAAACCTTCAATAAATCGTCGGTAGTAACCGACAAGTCCTAAAAATTAACGAATCTCTGTAGGAGTCGTAGGTGTTGCCTAATCCTTAATTGACTCAATCTTGGCGGTATCGACGTGGATGCCCTGACTATCAACAACGTGGCCGAGAAATTGCACCTTCGGGAGCTATAATTCACACTTAGAGAATTTGGCGTACAATTTCTTATTCTTAAGCAATTCCGGTAATTGCCTAAGGTGTTCCTCGTGCTCCTCATTTCTCCTTGAGTAGATAAAGATATCATCGATGAATATTATCACGAATTCATCTAAGTATGGTTTGCACATCCGATTCATGAGGTTCATGAATATTGCTAGTGCGTTGGTCAATCCAAAAGGCATGACTTTGAAATTCGTAGTGACCATAACAGGTCCTAAACACAGTCTTAGGAATATCCTCTCATTGAATTCTGAGTTGGTAATAACTAGTCCTTAGGTCGATTTTCGACTAAACGCTAGATCCTCGTAGTTGATCGAGAAAGAGCATCTGTACTTGGTAACGGGTAACGGTTCTTTATGGTTTAGCTTGTTCGATTCTCGGCAGTCGATGTACATCTTGAAGGATCCATCCTACTTTTTGACAAACAATATTGGAGCTTTCCAGGGTGAGGAACTGGGTCTTATAAATCCCTTGAGCATACGACATACTACGCCGGAGATGGTCAACTCTTTTTCTCTCAACACATAACATGCCTCCGAGTCTTAAGTTATCCCGCTCTAACGTACCAATCCTATCAAACAACTCAGTTCTTACTTACTAGCAACTATCGATGCATATCCATCAACCCTATTGCTTCGAATCGTTAAGGTTTCATCACCTAAGGGGATACGAACGATCTATCATCACCATTGTTCATGGCGTGGTACTTTTTCAATCAATCCATATTGATGTTAACGTTAAGGCTACCAAGTCCTACGAGCATTAAGTCTATCTTGAATAGATGATTCAGAAAACTCAGTATACAACCTCAAATGATAGTATCAACTTCTAGATTCTTTCCGTTGGCTAACTTAACAGAGTACTTAATGTCTACGATAGATGGGACAATGCCACTTAAAGAGTTAAACTCAGCGGAGGTGAGGCTTCTATCAACTAGGTTCTATGCACTTGCAATAATTACGTCGTTTGCTTTAACTTCAGGTCCATCAGAAGTTTTGTCGGTACTTGAATCTCATACTTTACATGATTCTAACTCACTATTAGGTAAGTCAATTGAAGGGAATCTCCTAGTTCTTTTGGTTATAATCCAATTAGAATGATAAGTCCGTTATGTTCTAAATTCTGACAATCCATAATTATTGTGACTATAAGGAGTAAGGTTCGGTCTCTCAGCTAAAGGTATGGTGTTTCTATATGCTAAGGTTTGAGAAAAATCTACTTAGTTATGGCGCTTACGAATACGAATACGAATACACGTGACTGACACGACTCTCGAATACGCACGCAAAATATTAATAAAACACGAGTACAATATAATCCCGTTGACAATGTAGAGAAAAGAAATAAAATAGAGATGGAAAGTAAGGGAAAATTGACAAAAAAAATTGGTGACTACTCCCAGCATAGCATGGTCCTTCCTGAATTATACATAGGTGATCAGGCTATGTATAATTAAGGACTAACGATGCAATGTTCATTTCGTTAAAACTAGTGTTATGTTTCTCAAAGTTACATGGTACACACAATATGGTTTATAAGATAGCGAAACAGTTCGTAAAAACAAATACAAGATAGTTTATATAGCGACACAAGACATTTTATAAAATAGCTCAAGAGGTGATATCAAAATAGTTTACGAGGAAGTCACTTGACGGTTTATAACGTAACAGTAAGGGGGTTCATAATATGGTATCAAATAGTTTACGAGTTGACAATCCAAAAATTTATAAAGTGACAACGTAATAGTTTATAGAAGACACAAAGTAGTTCATAAGATGACGAAGACATAGTTTATAATTCGACAGCGCAACAGTTTTTAAAACGACAACAAAATAAATCATGAGGTGACAATGAAACGGTTTGTAAAATGACTGCAAAGTAGTTTATAATAGGGTAGCAAAAGAGTTTATAAATAACCGTAGAATAGGTTATAAGATGGAAACAATTTAGTTCATTAAATGATAGCCAGATAAGTTACGAGGTAATAGTAGGATAATTATAAGATGTTAACAAAACGGTTTATAGGATGATACCAAAATAGTTTATAAGGTGTTAGCGAAATGGTTCATAAAATGATGGCAAAAGAGTTTATAAACGATGACAAAATAGGTTAAAAGATGAAACAATTTAGTTTGTAAAATGATTGCGAAAACACTTTATGAGATGATAGTACAATAATTTATAGGATAATGACAAAAATGGTTTATAGGACGACAATGAAATAGTTTATAGGATGATATCAGAATAATTTGATAACCAATAGTGAAATGGTTCATAAGGCGATAGTAAAGTGATTAATAAACTGTTTAGCAAAAACGGTTCGTAGACTGACGGAAAATAGTTTATAAATGATAGTAACTCTGTTTATAAGACGATGCTAGTATAGTTTATACGATAACATCCAAATAGTTTATACTAGTAGAACAGTTTATAAAATAATAGTGAAATGGGTTGTAAGACGGTAATAGATTTGAGGAGTACCTTACATAAATTATTAGAGAACTGAAGTGTAACTGACGAAATCGTCATGACACAAAATGAACAGAGGGTTTAGAATCATCCACTCGATACACGAAATTCACAGGGAAGTACTAGTGCAACTCTTAGGGGTTACGGTCCAAGTCTATTTAGGTTTCACTAGGCAAGGCAGGAGAAATCTCTCCTTAAGTATTAGCATTATATTTGACGGCGTTAGAGTTCCTACGAGCTTTTACATCCTAAATACGGTTCGCACGGTTCAGATTTGGGCAATCACTCTTGTAATGTCCCAATTTTCCATAATCATAATAGGTACCTCAGATTTCTAATTTTCCACTGCGGTCTCTAAGTTGTTATTGAAATGGGTCTCCTACAATCTCTAGTCATATGGCCAACTCTCTCGTATTTGTTACACTTCATAGTGCATGACCCAGTGTGGTGCAACTTATGTTTATTGTAGAGGGATAGCTTTCCTACATATCGAAATTTGTTATTTGGTCTAACAATGTAAGCTCTCACGGCCTTTTGTCGTTTATTTTGTTGTTGGCATTCCTTGCCATTTTGGTTTCCAAACGTACGACCTAATCCCTTTAGTCGTGAATCATGTGGGTCCTTGTCTCATAGACAGCAATAGCTTTAATAGCATTAGCAGTTAGTGGCGTTATAATACACTCAATCCTCATGGAACTCATTCCTTGTCTTGTTGTCGGTATTTTCTTTAAAAACAAACAGAGTAAAGGAGATAAAATAAGTTGGATTTCAAAAGTCGTGTTTCCAAAAATGGAACGTTACGAGGTGACGTGTTAAAGTCATGTTCGAATTAATCGACATGTTTCTAGGCGTTACAAGGAGTAAGAAGGATTGAGACGTTACGATATGGAGTAGGTGTTTCGACAGTATGGGGCGAGTGTTCAAAATCGGATTTGGGTTCAGATAGTAAGATAACGTCCGGTCGGCAGACTGCGACAATTTCAAAATCATGAGAGACAATATTATGTAAAGACATGAACATCTTTTAAAGACCACCGTGTCACTCACGATGTCTTGGGAAATTCTTAGAGACCTGATGAGGTGTCATTTTATACATTTTTTCGGGGTCGTTTAATCTCCTAAATCGTGCATTTATGCCTAAAATAGGTACTTAATCGTTCCTTTTCAGGTATTCAGCATTTGAAAGGAATTTGGAAGAAATACACGTGACTGGGGCTCATTTGGAGAAGAAACGGACAAGACTACAGACCTACACCAACATCTCTCAAGAATTCTACTCAAAAGCTGGAGACGACGTCACAGATTACACGTGACGCCATCACAACCCATCTCAAGACGGCGTCACAAGATCTCCAGACGGAGTCAGAACGTATGACTGGTATGTGCTTAAATACACATACCTTTTACCTTTAAAAATGAGCTAAAATAACCAAAAACGGACTTAAAATGCCAACGAGTTGGGTACTCGGGGAGTAGAGTAGGGCGGAGAGGAGCTCCGTGACCGAACCACTATAAATCATCGCGTTCAGTTTGCTTTCTCTTTTACATATCACTATCTCTTTACTCGTTAATTATGTTTATGTTATGGCTAGATGTTTATGAAGTGATGTGACAACTTGCTTTATTATGCTTTTTTTCATTTTACATATAGTCAAGACTATAATCTATACTTTCATAATAAGTCCGATTGTTCGGATATTTGATACGGAAGTTTAAAATTTTAATCGTAAACTGTATTCACCCCCCACTTCGAATTCCATAATTGGTATCAGAGCCATAGTGGCTAAGAACTATTTTACAAAACAAATGGTTTTTCAAAACCGGGTAACATCCGTGTATCATACTATCTGAAAAACTGGACTGTTAATATGAAAAGTATGTCGTGTTTTATTCATAAATCATTGATGTTGAATACTTGAATTTCGATGTTAGAACAAGCTTGAAAATAATGTCTAAAATCGTTATATAAAGCCTAACAAAGTGATAAATCCAATTTCGTCGTCAAAATATGCTTTTTGAAAATTCATTCAGACGTGGCGGTTCTGTTCCGATAACAAGCCGGTTCCATTCAGGGAACAGAACCGGCCAGCCAGTTCTACAGTACACTTTGCAAAAATGTGATCAACTTCAAAAGGTCGTAAAAACTTAACCGTAAATCCGTACAAGTCGTGCCACCTACCGTTTCGAAGATAATTGAGTCTACTTTCTAATAAAATAGGTTAAAGGATCTGATTACAAGTCTAAGTAAGTCGAATTTTCAAAATACTACAAAGTGTCTAAAATTTCAAATATTCATATTAAACATAATAAACTCAAACTTTTGAGTCGGTCGGGCAATTTGGTTTGTAATCTTTGAACATTGAAACACATCCATTTTGAAATAAAAAGGTATTATTGTCACAAATCAAGCTTGGAATGACATCGTCATATTCAATCACAAGTCGATAAAAACGTTTCGTTATGATATGATATAAGATTATTCGTTCTAGTTTGATTGATTGAATTATATTGCTTGTATGCTTATCTCTCATTACAGTTTGAGCTTGCTTATCTGTGAAACCTAAATGTCAACCTAAGTCATGTATTTCCTTCGCTTTAATGTCAAAATTTGATTCATAAAAGAAACAATATAGTTTCAAAGGGTGTTTGTGTTAACTCATAATTTTGTCAAAAATGTTTTTTTGTAAATGTTTTGGTATCTCTCATTAGTAAAATTAATGACTTGATGTGTGATGTGCTATATGACTACTTATTTGCCTTGTTTACATCTTATCTTTGCGTCTTGTTTGTTTATGGATCATAATGTCTTGTTTGGCATATTAGCTCATTTGTTTGTCATCTTTATGTTTTCGCACAATAGGCAATATGCTAGGTTTGGTCTACTCATAATAAGACATATATATCTTTGTTTGCATTGATGATATTAAAAACATAGATTCCGTCTCAATTACTTAGTAAAACCTTGAGAAGAAGACTAAGTATGCTAGATAAGTGTTTTGACAAATATCGTCATAAAAATTGTACACATTAAAGTGAGATTGGCAACTTGATTGTTTCATCTGAAATACTCAAGTAAAGATGAAGTGTGGTGATGTCTTTGTTGTATGCTTTAATTTTTTTTCAAATCGGTCAAGTAATAAGTTACAGTTTTGGGATTAAAATGGTCAAAAACCTAGTGTTTAGGCAAAAACCCATAAATGAAAGGTTCCTTGGTTTCCAACCTTATACCCAAGTGTGCATTTGAAATGGACGTAATCAATTTTATGAACAAATTCTGGAAGTTTTGATGCTATGAAGTCGAGTTTCGGTCAAGTTATCCATATATAAAATCAGGAACTCGGGAACAAGTATTGTGAAAAATGGTCATTTTGGGAATATTCATTTAAAATAACCATTGGGTTATAACTTGTTACCACTCGCCATGTTAAAGGCAATTGAGCCTCGATAGTCTCAATTGTTGATTTGTAGTTTCCAAAATAATAACAAAAACTGTCAACTTCTTTGGGCATCAGCGTTTTTCGCCAAAAGTTTGAAATATTTTTTGTACTTGTTGCAAAAGGAGCATTTACAAAAAAGTACTATCAATAAAATTATCTACACGTTTTAATGATGCCAACTTCATCCTTGTCCGAACCTCTATAACCATTAGTTCATTAACTTGTTCTACATCTACCCAACAACACCCTTAAAGCAACATTATTCCATACTAGTTGTAAATATAGATCTTTCCGTTTGTTAGTCTAATCTATGACATCTTGCATTGCATAAACATGTGTGATTATATGCGTTCCTGTTTGATCACTTCATTGGTCTTATCTATTGATGGATAATCTAAATTCGATTAATTGAAAAATTTATCCTTAGGAAGTTTGTTCCTTTTTAAAATGTTTTTATGCTTGTACTCATGTTACTAAATGTTTAAGAGGCTTAAACAAATGACTAACATGATGTTTGCATTAGAAGTAATTTTCAGTCTTGTAAAAAAATATGATGTCCCTCGTAGATCTCGTAATTTGTCAGTTGAAACATATGATATTTGATATGGATAATATCTTATGTTTGAATAGTTCTGTTCCTTGTTGGCTATCCTAAATATAACCGTATAATGTCCTAGTTTATTACATCATAAATATGGATAGCATGATCTTATGACATCTTGACCCTTATATGACAATGCCACATGAATTTTATTTGCTACCTGTTTCCTTATGTTTATGTATTTTGATATACTTGTAGAAGTCTAGGATCTTCCTTTTGAAGCCACATTATTTTAATTAAGAACCAAAATCAACAAACAAGCGATGGAACAATATAACAAGTTTGATACTTATTTTTCATAAATAAACAGACTCAAATGCAATAAGAGATTTCGCGCCTATTTGTTTCCTTTTGTCGCATATTCGTAGAATCATTGTTTGTACAATTGATTTTATAATCTAAATGATATTCTTCCTTATGCTTGTGTTTGGTTGAACTACTTGGAACATGCTCTTGTATAAATGTTCTTATTTCTCATATTGTTTATGTCTGAATCTTGAATATTGTTTGTAAACTAATCGTTATGCTTATGGTTGGTTTTTATGCAATGCATAATTCTTCATTTTTCATTTTCTTGTATTTATAAGGATTGTTTGGAATAATCCAAATATGTAGGGTATAAGCTTGAATCTACCCATATGTGAATTTTGGATTAATCTAGTTGTGACAAATTGATCAACAATATACATGTGAGAAATCAGGATTAGAATTCATTTTGTTCACTACTAGAGGATTTTAGATTTTAGGAACCTTGGCTGCTGCAAGCCGGTTCTGTTGAACCAATAGAACCGGCTAGCCGGTTCTACAGTAGGCATTTTTGCCGTTTGGGGTAGTTAACTTTTTAATCCGACACTTAAATTTGATTATTTAGACTTTTTTAAGGATCGCCTAATAGTTGGTTTTGATCTATCTAGCTCTTAAGTCCTTCAAAATTTCATAGATCTATCCAATTTTTTTGAACGCGTACTATGCCTTGTTTAAGATAGTTTCAACCTATGACCTCTTCATTTCTTAGTTTTTTCTTATTTGTGTATCTATTTGTAAACATGTTTTGTTCATATACATGTCTATCAATGTGTCAACTTGTTAAGCCATTCGTGTGATAATACTTGAACATGTTTTCTTTTGTAACTTGTTGGTATAAATGTTTGAACTACATATTGGAAATGATATTCTTTCTTCTATCTTGTTACTATAGACGAATAATGAAGATATTAAACACAGCACTAAAAAAACCGTTAACCCCAATTGGAAGTTTTTGTATGCAATAAGGATTGATATCTTTATCAAGCTAATATGTGCTTCATTACGTACATTTATCATACTTGATTCATATTTTACATAATCATCATCACCCCTTAACTAATAAGCCTAACCATTTTAGTTCTTGCATTGGTCCATCACTTCCGCCACCTATTTACTACACACACAAAGATTTCATATCTAGCAAACCTCAATTGCTTCATCAACACCAACAAGTGTAGGGTTGAGTTAAACCCTTTTACTAACTTAAGTCTTCCACCGAGTCTTCATTACAAAAAGAATCATCATGAATCCTTCCTCCACTACCACCATAACCACAACCTACTAGTAACTCATAACCAATTCAACCCATAAAGGTTAAATCACCTTTCACATATCCTAACACTCATAATCAACTTTTGCCAAAAGCCAAGTGAATTTCGTAATGAAAGCATCTCATTCTCAGCCACAAAAAAAAAGACCTTAAAACCTTAAACCACTCATCAAAGACCTAACCCACGAAGATGCAAGTAAGTACGATTATACTTTTTTTTACTTCTCTAATTTACTTTCTCTAAAAGTTTCTTTTGGAAAATTCATATTGCATTCCTAGTTTTAGAAATCATATCATCATATATACATTTTATTATATATGACTTCATCGAAAGACGAAGTGCATATTACACTAAGTTTTCTTTTTGTAGGTTCAAGCATATACACTGTGGTATATGGCTTACTCATCCAAGGATGAAGTTTGCATCATTCATTTTTATTTTTATAGGACACCCTCGAGCAAAGGGGAGAATTCGTCAAGAAATCATATTGAGTCGTCTATACACTCGTTGTATGTGACATATTTGTCTACTACCAAAAGCTAAATTGCACTAATCTTTTGTTTTGTAGGATCTACTTGACGGCCCGTCGAACAAAGGGGGAGCTTCCGTCTAGCTTTCATAGCAATGAAGTTAAACGCCAAAGACCACCCTTTTGTTCGACAAAAGGGGGAAAAAGTGTAACGGAGAAGGTAATGTAAATGGTATAATGGGGATACAATAACATTTGACATTTACTAATTAATTGACGTTTACATATTTTTTGTCATCATAAAAAAGGGAGATGTGTTAGTGCATAATATTACAGTATTTATCTACACATTCATTTTGTTTTGATAATACCAAAATGATGGTTGGTAATACTTATCGTTAAATGACAAGTTACCGTAATCATATTGCGGCTCAACATACATCAACATCAAACGACGCTCTGTCATCCTCGAATGTTACAACACAGGTCGTAACATGTTTTGTTATGTTGTATTATGATCAAAACCTCATTTCACACTTTTGGCCATATTTAAACCAAGTAACTTACATTTTAAGTAATATACATATTTTTACTTAAACACATTTCTTTTAAAAGGAAAATGCTTGTAATATATTACCTCATCCATGACATCACCATAATCTTAAAATATCATAGCAAACTAGATAAAAATCCCCAAGATTACATATGATCTTTCAGATTTTGCAAATCTAGACTTAGATTGTATTAATGTAGGCGATGCCCTTGCTTTTGGCTGCCCGGTTTTTCCCTTCTTCAATAGTACCAGTAGCGTAACTGGGCTACAGTGTATTTTTACCTATAAATACCAAGCAATTCATACCATTTAGTCAACACCTTTCAACATATATTTTCTCAGCTTTCTCACCGATTTTAGATCAGTAGCAATAACATTAAACAACCCTAATTCTCATGTGATCATAATGTATTCTAACATTCATCTTGTTGTTAAGCATACTCCTATGAAGATTCAACCAAAGCAAGCCTTAAAGATCAATGCATTTCCATCCACCACCAACAAACATACCATCAAGAATATCTACTAATTGGAATTCATCATCATCATCCATTTAAGAGGCATCTTAATCAAAGAAGTTTAATTTTAGATAAGGGCATTCATATCCATTAGACCACACATGTCGTGGACATCATTCTATACACATTTGTATCATCTCTTTATATCATTTGATTTAGACTAGAGGGTTTATGTGTTTGTGTCATAAAATACAAGGTTTGTTATGTTGGGCCATAAAATATAACGGGGTTTTGGGTTGGTTCTACCCTTTGTGTAAGAACTCGGTATTTAGCTTAGTACCGTATAAAGTGTAAGGCGACGATGGTTTGGTTCAACTTGTTAAGGACTCGGTATTTTCTTTGTACTTGATAAAGTGTAAGCGAAGTTGTGTAAGGTTTTCTCCGCCGAGAAGGGAGTTTGTTGATTTAGTGAAGTAACTCTCGAGTTGGGTACTCGGGGAGTGGAGTAGTGCGGAGAGGAGCTCCGTGACCGATAAATCATCGCGTTCGGTTTTCTTTCTCTTTTACATATCACTATCTCTTTACTCGTTAATTATGTTTATGTTGTGGTTAGATGTTTATGATCGTGTTGTGACAACTTGCTTTATATATGCTTTCCATTTTACATATAGTCATAGACTATAATCGATACTTTTCATAATAAGTCGCGATTGTTCAGATATTTGATACGAAAGTTTTAAATTTTAATCGGAAACGTATTAACCCCCTTCCCCCCTCTACGTTTTCCGCAATTTTCTTTGTCGGCGTTAGAGTTCCCACGAGTTTTTACCTCCCAAATACGGTTTGAACGGTTCAGATTTGGATAATCACTCTTGAAATGTCCCGATTTTCCACACTCATAATAGGTACCTCAGGTTTCTAATTCGCCACTACGGTGTCTAAGTCATTATTGAAACGGGTCTCCTACAATCTTTAGTCATATGTCCAACTATCTCGTATTTGTTACATTTCATACTGCATGGCCCAATGTGGCGCAACTTATGTTTGTTGTAGTATGGTAACTTTCCTACGTATCTATTTTTGTTATTTGGTCTAGCAGTGTAAGCTCTCATGACCTTTTGTCATTTATCTTGTTGTTGGCATTCCTTTCCACCTTGGCTTCCTAACGTACGACCTGATCCATTGAGTCATGGGTCATGCGAGTTTTGCCTCATAGACAACCATAACTTCAATAGCGTTATCAACTTGTTGGGTTACTATACGCTCGATCATCGCGGAACTCATTCCTTGTCTCGTTGTCGGTATTTTCTTCATAATCGAACAGAGTGAAGAAAATAAAATAAGTCGAATTTCAAAAGTCGTATTTCCAAAAATGGAATATTATGAGGTGATGGGTTAAAGATGTGTGCGAATTAATCGGTATGTTTCTAGAAGTTACGAGAAGTAAGAAAAATTGAGACGTAATGAGATGACGTAGGTGTTTCAACAGTATGGGGCGGGTGTTCAAAGTCGTCTTCAAAGTCGAATGGTAGGAAAATCAGTGGGGTCGGCAAACTGTAACGGGTTTCAAAGTAATGCAAAACCGTATAATGGGAAGTCGTGAAAGGTTTTTAAGACCATCGTATTACTCACGATATTTAGAAATAAACAAGACCATTGTGTCATTCATAATGTCTTAGAAAAATTCAGTATTTATATAGACAACTTCTATATAAACAAGTGGGGTAATATATGTAAGGAAGACGTAAACGTAGAGAAAGGAATAAACACAAGACAAACATAAGCTCATAGCAAAATAAAGCTCAAGGGCAAAAATAAACGCAAAGCAACATAACGCAGGGAACGATAAACTCGGGGGCAGAGATAGACCTATATCATAGCATGCTCAAGGCAAAATGGTACTCACGTATACGGCATAGCAAAAACACGTATAAAGCACACATAAAAGCACGTAAGGATCACATACTGGTTATAGACCAGACCTAGTATATACTACCTGGTTCTCTATAACCTTGGCTCTGATACCAATCTGTCACACCCCCAAACAAGGCGTGGACGGAATACGTGTCCGAGAGCGTGGCGTCATAATATACATCACACAAAGCACGAGAGAACGACCACTAATGGACGTTTTAAAAATCAAAACTCGTTGCTTTATTTAAAAATAGATAAGTTTTACAAGATTCAAAAGAAATTAACCATTTGCGAAAGCGTAAGTAAAATGCAGCGGAAGCATAATTAAGTTTTGAAATTCAACGAGTATGGATAAGGAAAAAAATCTTGATAAATAGCATCATGTTGTACGTAGACTCCACATAGCACGTCAAAGAAGTCCAAAGCTAAGCACCTGAGAAAAACATGCTTAAAACGTCAACATAAAGTTGGTGAATTCATAGGTTTAGATCAAACTTTATCAAAGTGGACCACAAGATTTCAAACGTATGCGGCAGTTACAACAGATACAACTTCACAAAAAAAGTATTTACGTTGTGCTAAGCTCATGACACCAAAGCTAATAGTGGAAAGTAGCATATAACATGCCAAGTAATTGCTTGCCCTTACAAGTGTCCGACCAAAGACCACCTAACTAGGTTCGACGTGACATATACACGTTTGTTCTTGGCAAACTCGAACAAGTAAGTGCTTCTTACCCGGATAGGGATAATTAGTCCCAATAGATCTATTTATTCACTCGCGCTTACTTAACCAGCCAGTCGGTTAAATGTAATTAACGGTTCATGATAATTCGGGCAATAGTGGTCTAAACGCTACTTAGGCAACACGTAAACAGGGAAAATTCTCACGTATAGTACTTGTGTCCAGTTTTAAAAACAAGCAATGTTTCTCACCCCCAAGTTATAAAGCAACTATTTAAAACGAGTAAAAGTGGGGTTATGAACTCACCTCTAGTTGGTGAAATGAAAGAGTAAACGTCTAGTAATATGATCACACGAAAACGAATGGCGGTACACGGATGCGACCTAAGAGAATACATGTTTCGGCTTAGAATCGGAAGGATAGAAAAATACGGATATCGTATAAACGTTTATTTAAATATACTTTTGTAAATGTCTTTATAAATAAAACGTTAGTGATCGGTTTTTATGGTTGAAGGTATATATTTATATAAAATATATACTCCGTATAATGTTATTTAAGAACGTTCAATTAAAATACACACACACACACACACATATATATATTTCTTATACATTTATACATATATATATATATTATATAATATATGTAATATTAAATATATATTATACTATATATACATTATATATTATATATATAATATACATATAAACATTATACATATATATATATATATATATTTATATATATATTGTTCGGCATTCTACCTAAAAACCCCATATAAATTTAAAACTCTTGTAATGATGTTTATATATATATATAGTATATATATATATATATATATATATATATATATATATATATATATATATATATATATATATATATATTGTTCGGCATTCTACCTAAAAATCCCAAATATTGATTTAAAACCTCTTGATAATGATGTTTTTATATCTTTAATTTATCCATTTCCCGGCAGGTCACCCATGCTAGTGCTTCCCTCACACGAGCACGCTTAACTGTCGGTTCTTAAATTAAATACGTAGGTAGAAAACCTAAATAAGTATTTTAATTTATTTATATAAGTTAAGTATGTATATTATTTATCATTTATAAATAATATGTTTTTCGGAAAAGTTTTATAAAATATATTTTCACAATTTATTCTAAGTATATAGTTTTTATAAAATTTCGGCATGACCCGTTCGTGTTTACACGTTTTCTAAAGTCGTAGACTTTAATAAAATCACTTTCAATTTACAGTTCACAAATTCGATCAATATTGTATCAAAACTCTTTATAACTAGCCTGATAAGCAAAAAGGTATTAAATAAGTTCTTGGTTCATCAATAAGCTATCATAAGCTCTTAATAAGCCAAGATATAATGTGCCGAACCATAAACTTATGGGTTAAGCTTGTGGTTCTTGGGCTTTTTGTATGGGACATGGCTTATAAGCCCATTAAGCATTCATTGGCTTATTTGTTAAGCCAAATAAGCTTAACGTCTTGTCCTTTCAAGAGTAAGCAAGAAATAAGCCGAATAAAATATAAGTCGAAACAAATAAGCTCGAACAAAACATCCCCTTTGTTTTCCTTATTAGGCCGAACCAATAATAAGCCCGAATAAGCTTTCCCAAAAGCTTATTAATAAGCAGAGCATAAATAAGCCATAAGTGTATATTTTTATTTCATAAAAATAACCACGATCATAAAACTATAATTACCTTATAATCTTTTAAATATTTTTGAACCATAAAGTAACATTTTTAAGGTTTACATAGTTTAAAAATGTAAAATTTTATAATCCGTTTGTACATCTAGTATATATGTATAAAGATGAACATAAAAGTACAAGATTTATAAGGATTTGATAACTTACAAGAATATGAAGGATTAGAGGATGATTAGAGACTAAAACAACCCAAACGTTGTTTATAAACTACCCGAATATCAATATAAACCAACCAAAAGACACTTTATCTTCAATAATCTTGGTTAAAAATCAATGCTGGAATGATAATGAAGGGTGTGTTTGATTTGTCGGTTGCAAGAGAGAAGAAAGAAAAGAGAGCACAATTTTTATGTGTGTGTTTATTGTGAGAGAAAATGAAATAGGAATGAATGAAATGAAATGAATTTAGTCAAGTATAGGTTTTCAAAATTTAAAATGTGTGTGTGGTATGTGGGGTTTTGGTGTGGGCAAGAAGGGGAAAAAGGAGAAGACCAATTTGATTTTCCAATGAGGGTGAAGGAAAGGACTAACACTTGTCATAAGGTGGGGAAACATGTTCCCTTTGATTTCAAAATTCAAAATGGTTCCCTATGCTAGTGTGTGTGTGTTTGGACGTGTATGTGCAAGGGAGGGGGG